>JAJQKJ010002233.1:0-49803 GCA_029574335.1 Rana kukunoris
CCAGACCCTAGAACAGGAAGCGCGCTCCCAGACCCTAGAACAGGAAGCGCACTCCCAGACCCTAGAACAGGAAGCGCGCTCCCAGACCCTAGAACAGGAAGCGCGCTCCCAGACCCTAGAACAGGAAGCGCGCTCCCAGACCCTAGAACAGGAAGCGCGCTCCCAGACCTTAGAACAGGAAGCGCGCTCCCAGACCCTAGAACAGGAAGCGCGCTCCCAGACCCTAGAACAGGAAGCGCGCTCCCAAACCCTAGAACAGGAAGCGCGCTCCCAGACCCTAGAACAGGAAGCGCGCTCCCAGACCCTAGAACAGGAAGCGCCTCCCAGACCCTAGAACAGGAAGCTCCCTCCCAGACCCGAAAAACAGGAAGCGCGCTCCCAGACCCTAGAACAGGAAGCTAGCATCTCACCCCTAGAAAGCAGGAAGCGAGCATCATCACCCTAGAACAGGAAGCGAGCATCATCACCTAGAACAGGAAGGCGCTCCCTGACCCTAGAACAGGAAGCGCGCTCCCAGACCCTAGAACAGGAAGCGCGCTCCCAGACCCTAAAACAGGAAGCGCGCTCCCAGACCCTAAAACAGGAAGCGCGCTCCCAGACCCTAAACAGGAAGCGCGCTTCCCAGACCCTAAACAGGAAGCGCGCTCCTGACCCTAGAACAGGAAGCGCGCTCCTGACCCTGGGATAGAACAGGAAGCGCGCTCCCTGACCCTAGAACAGGAAGCGCGCTCCCTGACCCTAGAACAGAAGCGCGCCTCCCTGACCCTAGAACAGGAAGCGCGCTCTGACCCTAGAACAGGAAGCGCGCTCCCTGACCCTAGAACAGGAAGCGCGCTCCCTGACCCTAGAACAGGAAGCGCGCTCCCTGACCCTAGAACAGGAAGCGCGCTCCCTGACCCTAGAACAGGAAGCGCGCTCCCTGACCCTAGAAACAGGAAGCGCGCTCCTGACCCTAGAACAGGAAGCGCGCTCCCTGACCCTAGAACAGGAAGCGCGCTCCCTGACCCTAGAACAGGAAGCGCGCTCCCTGACCCTAGAACAGGAAGCGCGCTCCCTGACCCTAGAACAGGAAGCGCGCTCCCTGACCCTAGAACAGAAGCGCGCTCCCTGACCCTAGAACAGGAAGCGCGCTCCCAGACCCTAGAACAGGAAGCGCGCTCCCAGACCCTAGAACAGGAAGCGCGCTCCCAGACCCTAGAACAGGAAGCGCGCTCTCCCAGAACCCTAGAACAGGAAGCGCGCTCCCAGACCCTAGAACAGGAAGCGCGCTCCCAGACCCTAGAACAGGAAGCGCGCTCCCAGACCCTAGAACAGGAAGCGCGCTCCCAGACCCTAGAACAGGAAGCGCGCTCCCAGACCCTAGAACAGGAAGCGCGCTCCCAGACCCTAGAACAGGAAGCGCGCTCCCAGACCCTAGAACAGGAAGCGCGCTCCCAGACCCTAGAACAGGAAGCGCGCTCCCAGACCCTAGAACAGGAAGCGCGCTCCCAGACCCTAGAACAGGAAGCGCGCTCCCAGACCCTAGAACAGGAAGCGCGCTCCCAGACCCTAGAACAGGAAGCGCGTCCCAGACCCTAGAACAGGAAGCGCGCTCCCAGACCCTAGAACAGGGGAAGCGCGCTCCCAGACCCTAGAACAGGAAGCGCGCTCCCAGACCCTAGAACAGGAAGCGCGCTCCCAGACCCTAGAACAGGAAGCGCGCTCCCAGACCCTAGAACAGGAAGCGCGCTCCCAGACCCTAGAACAGGAAGCGCGCTCCCAGACCCTAGAACAGGAAGCGCGCTCCCAGACCCTAGAACAGGAAGCTCCCTCCCAGACCCTAGAACAGGAAGCTCCCTCCCAGACCCTAGAACAGGAAGCTCCCTCCCAGACCCTAGAACAGGAAGCTCCCTCCCAGACCCTAGAACAGGAAGCTCCCTCCCAGACCCTAGAACAGGAAGCTCCCTCCCAGACCCGAAAACAGGAGGCGCTCCCAGACCCTAGAACAGGAAGCGAGCATCATCACCCTAGAACAGGAAGCGCGCTCCCAGACCCTAGAACAGGAAGCGCGCTCCCAGACCCTAGAACAGGAAGCGCGCTCCCAGACCCTAAAACAGGAAGCGCGCTCCCAGACCCTAAAACAGGAAGCGCGCTCCCTGACCCTAGAACAGGAAGCTAGCATCATCACCCTAGAACAGGAAGCGAGCATCATCACCCTAGAACAGGAAGCGAGCATCATCACCCTAGAACAGGAAGCGCTCCCTGACCCTAGAACAGGAAGCGCGCTCCCTGACCCTAGAAAAGGAAGCGCGCTCCCTGACCCTAAAACAGGAAGCGCGCTCCCTGACCCTAAAACAGGAAGCGCGCTCCCAGACCCTAAAACAGGAAGCGCGCTCCCAGACCCTAGAACAGGAAGCGCGCTCCCAGACCCTAGAACAGGAAGCGCGCTCCCTGACCCTAGAACAGGAAGCTAGCATCATCACCCTAGAACAGGAAGCGAGCATCATCACCCTAGAACAGGAAGCGAGCATCATCACCCTAGAACAGGAAGCGCTCCCTGACCCTAGAACAGGAAGCGCGCTCCCTGACCCTAGAACAGGAAGCGCGCTCCCAGACCCTAAACCAGCCCAAACTAGACGGAAGCGCGCTCCCAGACCCTAAAACAGGAAGCGCGCTCCCAGGACCCTAAAACAGGAAGCGCGCTCCCAGACCCTAGAACAGGAAGCGCGCTCCCTGACCCTAGAACAGGAAGCTAGCATCATCACCCTAGAACAGGAAGCGAGCATCATCACCCTAGAACAGGAAGCGAGCATCATCACCCTAGAACAGGAAGCGAGCATCATCACCCTAGAACAGGAAGCGAGCATCATCACCCTAGAACAGGAAGCGCTCCCTGACCCTAGAACAGGAAGCGCGCTCCCTGACCCTAGAACAGGAAGCGCGCTCCCAGACCCTAAAACAGGAAGCGCGCTCCCAGACCCTAAAACAGGAAGCGCGCTCCCAGACCCTAAAACAGGAAGCGCGCTCCCAGACCCTAAAACAGGAAGCGCGCTCCCTGACCCTAGAACAGGAAGCGCGCTCCCTGACCCTAGAACAGGAAGCGCGCTCTCTGACCCTAGAACAGGAAGCGCGCTCCCTGACCCTAGAACAGGAAGCGCGCTCCCTGACCCTAGAACAGGAAGCGCGCTCCCAGACCCTAGAACAGGAAGCGCGCTCCCAGACCCTAGAACAGGAAGCGCGCTCCCAGACCCTAGAACAGGAAGCGCGCTCCCAGACCCTAGAACAGGAAGCGCGCTCCCAGACCCTAGAACAGGAAGCGCGCTCCCAGACCCTAGAACAGGAAGCGCGCTCCCAGACCCTAGAACAGGAAGCGCGCTCCCAGACCCTAGAACAGGAAGCGCGCTCCCAGACCCTAGAACAGGAAGCGCGCTCCCAGACCCTAGAAACCCAAACCCCCCCAGGAAGCGCGCTCCCAGACCCTAAAACAGGAAGCGCGCTCCCAGACCCTAGAACAGGAAGCGCGCTCCCAGACCCTAAAACAGGAAGCGCGCTCCCAGACCCTAAAACAGGAAGCGCGCTCCCAGACCCTAGAACAGGAAGCGCGCTCCCAGACCCTAGAACAGGAAGCGCGCTCCCAGACCCTAGAACAGGAAGCGCGCTCCCAGACCCTAGAACAGGAAGCGCGCTCCCAGACCCTAGAACAGGAAGCGCGCTCCCAGACCCTAGAACAGGAAGCGCGCTCCCAGACCCTAGAACAGGAAGCGCGCTCCCAGACCCTAGAACAGGAAGCGCGCTCCCAGACCCTAGAACAGGAAGCGCGCTCCCAGACCCTAGAACAGGAAGCGCGCTCCCAGACCCTAGAACAGGAAGCGCGCTCCCAGACCCTAGAACAGGAAGCGCGCTCCCAGACCCTAGAACAGGAAGCGAGCATCATCACCCTAGAACAGGAAGCAAGTATCATCACCCGAGGAAAAAGCGCCACCCCCCTAGAACAGGAAGCGCGCTGACCCCATCCAGCCCTAGAACAGGAAGCGAGTATCAGAACAAAGCGGTGCGGGATGCCGGGTGACATCATTTGACCTAATACGGCCCTGTAGATCAACGTTGTCATCAATATCCCCGCCCCTTTGCGTACATGCCGCTGAGGAGGGCGGGGAATCCTCTGGCTGCATCCCATTGGCCTGACACTGACAGCTGAAGCCAAGCTCCTCCCTGATTAGGGGGGTGGGGGTACAAATGACATCACTGACTTAATGTAGCCACCTGACCGTACAAGGTCCATGATGTCATCAATATCCCCGCCCCTTTTTCCGTACGTGCAGCTCAGAGGGCGGGGATTCCTCTGGCCGCATCCCATTGGCCTGACACTGACAGCTGAAGCAAGCTCCTCCCTAATTACGCGTCAGTCTAAAAATGTGACGCCCACTACGTAGTCATTATACAAAAAAAACGACAGAAGTCCACACCAGCGCACGTACGCTTGTTTCTCGCTGTCGGGCCGCATTTACGCCCTCCAGAAATGTGCTAAAAACACGCCTAAATCACGGACCGCGCCATTATTTCTCAGTGGGCGTCACAAATGCGCTGCCAGAACACGGGTGCAGGAGCGACTGTTGCACGTCGCGCAACACGGGCGCAACAGAAAAAAAATAGCGTGAAGCGGATTTGAATGGGGCCTCGGCGCGCGTTTTGCGGATGCGTGCAAATACGCGCGCCGAGGCCCATTCACATCCGCTTGACGCTATTTTTTTTCTGTTGCACCCGTGTTGCGCGACGTGCACAGTCGCTCCTGCACCCGTGTTCTGGCAGCGCATTTGTCCCGTGATTTAGGCGTTTTTTTAGCACATTTCTGGAGGCGTAAATGCGGCCCGACAGCGAGAAACAAGCGTGTTTTATTGCATGCATGCTCAGCTGTCACTGAGGTCTATTAGGGATGTCCATGGAGGCAGGAAGTGGCTGCAAACAGGCTGCAGGAGACCAGCAGCACCAAGGAGGGAAGGGAGAGAGGTGACAACAGGTGACTTCATAAACACCACGCCCGAGCCAGAGAACACCAAAACACCCCGCCTGGGGGCCCCACTGAGGAGAAGGGAGGAGGGGGCTCCTGAGTGATGAGGAGACACCCTGTCACACCCCCCCAACCACACTGACTGACAGGGCCCCGGCCCGGCTGAGGCCTGCCGCTGCACTCCGGGGGCCCTCCCCCCCCGGGCAGTCATATACACCGGGGTCCCCTCTGTCCAGACACCCCTCCCCACCGACACCCCTGGCTCCTCACCGACACCCCTGGCTCCTCACCTCCCGGACCCAGGCCATGGACGGATCCGCGCCGGAAATGACGCCGGCCTCCGCAATCACGTGACGCGCCGCCCGGCGCCATGGGATGTAAACATCCGCCGTCCTCTCAATAAACTTTATTGACAAAGCGTCAAGAAGGACAGAGAGTGGTGGTGAGAGGGTCTGACGTCTCTTCTACGGGACAGGAGGGTCCAAGAATCATCTCTCCTCTATAAAAAATAATTCTTATACATAATATACATTGTGTGTCCTTTATAAATCATTCTCATATCATTATATTCATTATAAAACATTCTCACGTCAATTTTAAATCATTTTATAAATATTATATCCTTATAAATGATTCTTCTATATATATATGATTTAGAATTCAATCCTATATCATTAGAAATAATTTTACATTCATTATAAACCAAGTTATACATATTATGTCCTTTATAAATCATTCTCATATCATTACATTAATAATAAAAAAAAATCTTAGGTCAATTTTATATCATTTTATAAATATTATATCCTTTTATAAATGATTCTTCTATATATTATATAATTTATAATTCATTCTTATATCATTATATTCATTAGAAATATTTTTTTACATGAATTATAAATAATTTTATACTACCTATTATGTCCTTTATAAATCATTATCATATCATTATATTAACTATAAAATATCTCACCTCAATTTTAAATCATTTTATAAATATTATATCCTTTATAAATTCTTCTTCTATATATATATGATATAATTTATAATTCATTCCTATATCATTATATTTATAGGATTATGCTTTATAAATAATTCCTGTAACTGGTATAATATATACTGTATATATAAGAATGATTTTTAAAAATGTTATAATATGTATAAAAATTATTTAAAAAGGATTTAATATGTATAAAATTATTTAAAATTGATGTAAGAATTTTTTATAATTAATGTAATGATATGAGAATGATTTATAAAGGACACAATATGTATAAAATGATTTATAATTAATGTTAAAAATATTTCTAATGAATATAATGATATAGGAATGAATTATAAATGATATCATATATTAAAGAATAATGTATAAAGGAATAATATGTATAAAATTATTTATAATATGAGAATGATTTATAAAGGACATAATATATATAAATTGATTTATAATCAATGTAAAAAACATTTCTAATGATATAGGAATGAATTAAAAATGATATCATATATAGAAGAAGAATTTATAAAGAAGATAATATTTATATAATGATTTAAAATTGATGTAAGATTTTTTTTTATTATAATATATGATATATAAAGGGACAAGATATGTATAAAATGATTTATCATTAATGTAAAAAATAACTTCTAATGAATATAATGATATAGGAATGAAGTATAAATGTATACTATATGTTTTTGGTTGTAACATGACAAAATGTAGGAAATTTCAAGGGTATGAATACTTTTTCAAGGCACTGTAATATTTGCAGAATGATTTATATTGGGTATAACAGTCCCCACCTGTTCATTTATGTACTATTTTGAGGGTCTATCACATTTGGCCTTCAGTCATTCTGCTGGGGGGGGGGGTCTTTTCTGGTTTCACTTTCCGACCCCTGGTAGGTGGAAATGGTCTCTCTAGCAGAAGATTTGTTTTATGCTGCCATTTCACCTCCATCCCGGAGCTGGCCCTTGATTACTAACTTACCTTTTTCATCACCAAAAGAAAACATGGCACGTGGCATATCCAGGCTCCAAGACACTCGAAGGAACTCCAGGTATGGATATTTTATAAGATGGATGAGCCTGTACAATGTTATATCGCCTTTTTTAATTTTCCGCCGTGTGGTCGCGCACCAGCTCCGAGACCGTGCCCGCGACCCGCAGACTCGATGCCCGCCGGTGTCCAGCACTCGTGTCACGGAGCTGAAGAACGAGGAGATGTCAGTGTAAACACAACATCTCCCGTTCTTCCTAGTGACAGGTCACTGATCGTCTGTTCCCTGTCATCGGGAGCAGCAATCAGTGATGTGTCATGCAAGCCACACCCCCTAACAGTTAGAATCACTCCCTAGGACACACTTAACCCCTTCAGCGCCCCCTTACAGGTTAAACCCCATTCACTGCCAGTGTCAGTTTTCACTGTAATTAGTGCATTTTTTATAGCACTGGTCACTGTATAAATGACAATGGTCCCAAAATGGTGTCAAAAGTGTCTGATGTTTCGGCTGTAATGTCGCAGTCGTGATAAAAATCGCAGATCGCCGCCATTACTAGTAAAAGAAAAAAAATAATAAAAATTCATAAAACTATCCCCTATTTTGTAGGCGCTATGGGCCAGATTCAGGTACACTTAAATTTGCGCAGCGTAATCAAAATACTCTACGCTGACGTATTTTACCAGGCTCTACATCGAATTCTGGTAGTTTTTTTGCCCGTACGCTACGGCGGCGTAGTCTATTTCTCGCCGCTTAATCGAATTACCGATTAGGGGGCGTGAAGCAATTAAATTAGGCGCGCTCCCCGCGGCGATCGAACTGGGCATGCTCCGTTCAGAAATTTCCCGCTGTGCATTGCGCAAAATCACTTGTTACGTCATTTTTTGTTTAGTAGCGTCGTTTACGGGACATTCCTATTCCCGGGCGACTTACGTAAAAAAATAATAAAAGCCGTCGGAAAACGTAGAAATTCGACGCGGGAACGACGGCCCTACTTAACATGGGCTGTCTAATATTAGAGCAGCAAAAAGCTGTATAGTGTTACGCAAAAAAAAGATGACTAAAGATGCCGTAAGAGATTGCGAATGAAGATCGTAATTTCGGGGATCGCCGGCAAAAGCTCATTAGCATACCCCACAGCGAAAACGACGGGAAGTCCACCCAGTGGCCGCAATTTTATTGCAGCGTAGATCCGAAGGCGTACGAACACGTAATCCAGTCGAATTGAAGCGCAAAGTCGTCTTTTCATGGTTTAAGGTTTCCGACTAGCTAGAAAACTCGCGTAATTTGAAATTACTCCCAGTCATAACACCCATTTATACAGAGTTACGGCTCTCTGAATCTGGCCCTATAACTTTTGCGCAAACCGATCAATAAACAATTATTGCGATTTTTTTTTAACCAAAAATATGTAGAAGAATACGTATCGGCCTAAACTGAGGGAAATTTATTTTATTTTTTTTATTTTTTTTGGGGAATATTTATTATAGCAACAAGTACAAAATATTACTTTTTTTTTTCAAAATTGTCGCTCTGTTTTTTTGTTTATAGCGCAAAAAAAAAAACCGCAGAGGTGATCAAATACCACCAAAAGAAATCTCTATTTGTGGGGGAAAAAAGGACGTCAATTTTGTTTGGGAGCCACGTCGCACGACCGCGTGCGATTGTCAGTTAAAGGGACGCGGCGCCGAATGGCAAAAAAGTGGCCCGGTCATTAACCAGCAAAATGGTTCGGGGCTGAAGTGGTTAAGAGCGATTAAAAAAAAAAAAAAAATCTCCAAAAGTTTTTTTATTTATTTTTTCCATGCAAGTTAATTGCTTGCTTTTTTTTTTTTTTTGGGTGGAACTCCACTTTAAAGCGGAATTTCACCCTAAATATAAGATCTCCCATGTGATCCAGCATACTGGCGTCAGCGCCAGTATGCTGTTTTTTTTTTTTTTTTAATCCCACACTTACTGTATTATCCTGTAATTTCATTTTTTCCCCCCCGGTGGACGGCGCCAGTATAGCGCGTCACATCTTCCGAAAATACCCAATATGGACTCGGGTAATCTCGGCGAAAATGCGGCGCCTGCGCACAGACCTAGAGCTGACTGCGCAGGCGCCGTATTTCTCCGAGTCCTACGGCTATGGCGCGTCACGCCCTCCGAAATAGGACTCGGAGAATTACGGCGCCTGCGCAGTCAGCTCCTAGGTCTGTGCGCAGGCGCCGCATTTTCGCCGAGATTACCCGAGTCCATATTGGGTATTTTCGGAAGATGTGACGCGCTGTACTGGCGCCGTCCACCGCAGGGGAAAAAAATGAAATTAAGGGATAATACAGTAAGTGTGGGATTTAAAAAAAAAAGAACCAGCATACTGGCGCTGACGCCAGTATGCTGGATCACATGGGAGATCTTATATTTAGGGGTGAAATTCCGCTTTAAGATTTGATTGCAAAAATCTGGAAATCACTGGAAGCCTCTACTTTGATGATCTCCATTAATATAAGACAAAAAAACAAAAACAATGTGGAAATAATTTAATCTTTCCTTAATACAGACGTAGTAATAATAATAATAAATTGCAAAAACCATTGTGTATTTTTTTTTTTTTTTATTAGAATGACTTTTTATTATAATTTTTCAAGTTTTATTATACTCACATTGACAAATATAATTCACAATAATTTACTCATTTCTTCAACGGCATTTTCATGCCACCAACACAGATTTGCCGTCGCCGCTTGGAAATTAAATCACGTTGGTGGCGGCACAAAGAATGCTTCATAATATATATTATACAAAGAAGATACATTCAAATCAAAATATATATTTTTTTGTGCGTTTTTTTTTTTTTTTCTTGTTTTAAGCTACCAAAATCTACAAATAGATGAAAAAGTCCACAAAGAATGCAAACCCTGTTTAGGAGGACATGGGCGGGTTCAGTTATCTTCTGGTTTAAGGCCCAAAACTCTAAGGTCCCACCAAGGTCTTGCCCAGAATGCTAAGGTCCGAGCCAAGTTTTGTCCTGAGCTCTTAGGTCCGACCTCAGTCTCGCCCTGAGCTCTCAGATACAACCAGAGCCCTTAGGTCAAACCTCAGCCATGTCCTGAACACCAAGGACTAACCTCAGTCTCGTCCTGAGCTCTCAGATACAACCAAAGCCCTTAGTCAAACCTCAGCCATGTCCTGAACACCAAGGACTAACCTCAGTCTCGTCCTGAGCTCTCAGATACAACCAGAGCCCTTAGGTCCAACCTCAGCCATGTCCTGAACTCCATAGGACTAACCTCAGTCATGCCCTAAGCTTTAATGTCTATCCTCAGTCTGGTCACAAGCTCTCGGGTCCAACCTCAGCTTTGCCCTAACTTCGTAGGTCCAACCTCAGCCATGTCCTGAACTACACAAGGACTAACCTCAGTCTTGCCCTGAGCTCTCAGGTCCAACCTCAGTCTGGTCATGAGCTCTCAGAACTGACCTCGGCCTTGTTCTAAACTCCCAGAACTGACCTCAGATCAGCCCTAAACTCTCAGGACCGACCTCATTCTTGTCATAAACGCTCAGGTCTGACCGCAAACCAGCCCTAAACTCTCAGGATCAACCTTTGTCTTGTCCGAAACCATCCGGTCTGAACTCACACTCTCAGAACTGACCTCAGCCTTGTTCTAAATTCTCAGAACTGACCTCGCCTTGTTCTAAACTCTCAGAACTGACCTCGGCCTTGTCCTAAACTCTCAGGGCTGACCTCTGCCTTGTCCTAAACTCTCAGGCCGACCTCTGCCTTGTCCTAAACTCTCAGGGGGGCCGACCTCAGTCTTGTCCTAAACTCTCAGGCCGACCTCAGCCTTGTTCTAAACCATGGGTCCTCAAACTACGGCCCTCCAGATGTTCAGGAACTACAATTCCCATCATGCCCTAGTCATGTCTGTGAATGTCAGAGTTTTACAATGCCTCATGGGACTTGTAGTTCCGACACAGCTGGAGGGCCGTAGTTTGAGGATCCCTGTTCTAAACTCTCAGAAATTACCTCGGCCTTGTCCTAAACTCTCAGAAATTACCTCGGCCTTGTCCTAAACTCTCAGGGCCGACCTCTGCCTTGTCCTAAACTCTCAGGGCCGACCTCAGTCTTGTCTTAAACTCTCAGCGCCGACCTCTGCCTTGTCCTAAACTCTCGGGGCCAACCTCAGCCTTGTCCTAAACTCTCAGGGCCGACCTCAGCCTTGTTCTAAACTCTCAGGGCCGACCTCAACTTTGTCCTAAACTCTCAGGGCCAACCTCAGCCTTGTCCTAAACTCTCAGGGCCAACCTCAGCCTTGCCCTGAACTCTCAAGGCCAACCTCATCTTCTCCTAAACTCTCAGGGACAACCTCAGTCTTGTCCTAAACTTTCAAGGCCGACTTCAGCACCTTGCCCTAAACTCTCAGGGCCGACCTCAGCCTTGCCCTGAACTCTCAAGGCCAACCTCAGTCTTCTCCTAAACTCTCAGGGACTACCTCAGCCTTGCCCTAAACTCTCAAGGCCGACCTCAGCCTTGCCCTAAACTCTCAGGGATGACCTCAGCCTTGTTCTAACCTCTCAGGGACGACCTCAGCCTTCTTCTAAACTCTCAGGGACGACCTCAGCCTTCTTCTAAACTCTCAGGGACGACCTCAGCCTTGTCCTAAACTCTCAGGGACGACCTCTGCCTTGTCCCAAACTCTCAGGGCCGACCTCTGCCTTGTCCTAAACTCTCAGGGCCGACCTCTACCTTGTCCTAAACTCTCAGGGCCGACCTCAGCCTTGCCCTAAACTCTCAGAACTGACCTCAGCCTTGTCTCAAACTCTCAGGGCCGACCTCAGCCTTGCCCTGAACTCTCAAGGCCAACCTCAGTCTTCTCCTAAACTCTCAGGGACAACCTCAGTCTTGTCCTAAACTCTCAGGGCCAACCTCTGCCTTGCCCTAAACTCTCAGAACTGACCTCAGCCTCGTCTCAAACTCTCAGGCCGACCTCTGTCTTGCCCTAAACTCTCAGAACTGACCTCAGCCTCGTCTCAAACTCTCAGGGCCGACCTCAGCCTTGCCCTGAACTCTCAAGGCCAACCTCAGTCTTCCTCCTAAACTCTCAGGGACAACCTCAGTCTTGTCCTAAACTCTCAAGGCCGACCTCAGCCTTGCCCTAAACTCTCAGGGATGACCTCAGCCTTGCCCTAAACTCTCAGAACTGACCTCAGCCTTGCCCTAAACTCTCAGAACTGACCTCAGCCTTGTCCTAAACTCTCAGAACTGACCTCAGCCTTGTCCTAAACTCTCAGGGCCGACCTCAGTCTCGTCCTAAACTCTCAGGACCGACCTCAGCCTTTGCCCTGAACTCTCAAGGCCAACCTCAGTCTTCTCCCTAAACTCTCAGGACTACCTCAGCCTTGCCCTAAACTCTCAAGCCGACCTCAGCCTTGCCCTAAACTCTCAGGGATGACCTCAGCCTTGTTCTAACCTCTCAGGGACGACCTCATCCTTCTTCTAAACTCTCAGGGACGACCTCAGCCCTGCCCTAAACTCCCAGGGACGACCTCAGCTTTGTCCTAAACTCTTAGGGATGACCTCAGTCTTGCCCTAAAAACTCTCAGGGCCGACCTCAGCCTTGCCCCTAAACTCTCAGGAACGACCTCAGCCTTGCCCTAAACTCTCAGGACCAACCTTGCCCTCTCTCAGTTTTCATAGCAAGCAACTTTGCAAGTTTCTTCATAAGAATGAAGAAAGATCCACCCAGTGGAGACCACATTGCTGGGCATGCAGTCCAAGTCAGGCCTGCAGTTAAAGTGCATATAGACAAAAGCCTTGTCCTAAACTCTCAGGGCCAACCTCAGCTTGTCCTAAACTCTCAGGGCCAACCTCAGCGCTTGTCCTAAAACTCTCAGGCTGACCTCAGCCTTGCCCTGAACTCTCAAGGCCAACCTCAGTCTTCTCCTAAACTCTCAGGGACAACCTCAGCCTTGTTCTAAACTCTCAGAACTGACCTCAGCCTTGTCCTAAACTCTCAGAACTGACCTCAGCCTTGTCCTAAACTCTCAGAACTGACCTCAGCCTTGTCCTAAACTCTCAGAACTGACCTCAGCCTTGTCCTAAACTCTCAGAACTGACCTCAGCCTTGTCCTAAACTCTCAGGGCCGACCTCTGCCTTGTCCTAAACTCTCAGGGCCGACCTCTGCCTTGTCCTAAACTCTTAGGGATGACCTCAGTCTTGCCCTAAACTCTCAAGGCCGACCTCATTCTTGTGCTAAACTCTCAAGGCCGACCTCAGCCTTGCCCTAAACTCTCAGGGATGACCTCAGCCTTGTTCTAACCTCTCAGGGACGACCTCAGCCTAGTTCTAACTCTTAGGGATGACCTCAGTCTTGCCCTAAACTCCTCAGGGCCGACCTCAGCCTTGCCCTAAACTCTCAGGAACGACCTCAGCCTTGCCCTAAACTCTCAGGACCAACCTTGCCCTCTCTCAGTTTCATAGCAAGCAACTTTGCAAGTTTCTTCATAAGAATGAAGAAAGATCCACCCAGTGGAGACCACATTGCTGGCATGCAGTCCAAGTCAGGCCTGCAGTTAAAGTGCATATAGACAAAAGACTTTCCTTGAAGGTGTGGGAATGTTTCAAGAGGCTGGTAGTAGGCGACTCAACTCATTTTTATTTATTTTTTTTTTTTTTTTATAATGTTGACAGAAGGCGATGACATGCAGGTGCTGAAAACATTTCAGAGAAGAAAGACAAACACACCGTTATCCACGCTCGCCAATTCTCAGAGCCAAATAAAGATTAATGGACTCCTCAGCGTTAGGTTTGCATTGTGGCAAAACGAAGGTCTTGTCCCCGATTGATACCGAGGTCCCTACATAACGCCTCAGTGTCCTTACTTGTCATTAACTACTTCCCTACCGCATGCCGTCCTATGACGTCCTTGACTTTTAGGGGGACATCTGAATGATGGGTGCAGCTACAGGCAACATACAGATATCATTCTTTCCGCCGCTTGATCGTTCTTATAGGCGATGGGAGGGGACATTCCCCCCTCCCGCCACCATTCAATGCTTCTCTGGGCTCTCCCGTTCCATCGAAAGAATCGGCTGCCTACGGATGATGACCATAGAGATTTGCGGTAACCACATGGTCACCAGTCATCTCTATGACCGTCGGAGGCCCGGGCATGACGTCCCGACATCCGGTGCTTCTCCGGGCTCGTTCTGTGAATGATCAGATGATCATAGTGGTCCGTTTCCGCCTTGATCGTTCTAATAGGCGATGGGAGGGGACATCCCCCCTCCCGCCACCATTCGATGCTTTTCCGGGCTCTCCCGTACCATCGGGGACCCAGAGAAAGAATGGCTGCCTCCGGACGACAACCATAGAGATTTCTGGTGACCATATGGTCACCAGTCATCTCTATGACCGTCGGATGCGTGCGTGGACCGTCCCCGCCGTCATCCGATGCTTCTCCTTCCTTCTTGCCGCCAGGGGCCCGAGGACCGAAAGATTCGTCCCCACCGGGATGACGACCATCAGATTTCCGATGAGGTCACCAGTCATCTCTATGATCATTGGAGGCACGGGCGCGGCACCCCCCCCCTCCCCGTCATCCGATGCTTTCTCCGGGCTCTCCTTTGCCATCAGGGACCCAGAGAAAGAATCGTCCGCCGCTGAACGACGACCATAGAGATTTCCGGTGAGGTCACCAGTCATCTGTATGACCGTCGGAGGCCCGGGCACCGACGCCCCCCCTTCCCGCCGCCATCCGGTGCTTCTCCCGGCTCTCCCACCCATTAGGGATCCCGGAGATAGAATCGGCTGCCGCCGGATGATGACCATAGAGATTTCCAGGGAGGTCACCAGTCATCTCTATGACCGTCGGAGGCCCGGGCGCTACGTCCCCCCCCCCCTTCACGCCATCATCCAGTGCTTCTCACGGGCTCTCCTGTGCCATCAGGGACCCGGAGAAAGAATCGGGCGGCCGCCGCCGGATGACGACCATAGAGATTTTCGGTGAGGTCACCAGTCATCTCATGACCGTCGGAGGCCCGGGCGCTACGTCCCCCCCCCCCCCTTCCCGCCGTCATCCAGTGCTTCTCCGGGCTCTCCTGTGCCATCAGGACCCGGACAAAGAATCGGCCGCCGCCGGACGACGACCATAGAGATTTTTGGATTTCCAGTCATCTCTATGAACGTCGGAAGCCCGGCGTGACGTTATGACATCATGCCCGGCCCCGCGTGTAAACAAAGCCGCGATCGCAGCTGTCAGCATGAAGATCTGTGAATTTTTTTTTTTTTTTTTGATCTCATGCTTTCCAGCCTGGAGGACAGATGTGAGGTCTTACTGACACCCCGCCTCTCTCCATAAAGAGGACCTGTCACACACTATTTCCTATTACAAGGGATGTTTACATTCCTTGTAATAGGAATAAAAGTGATCAAAAAAAATTTAAGTAAAAGAAAGTGTAAAAAAAATATAATAAATTCCCATGGTGACGCCCGCTCAGAAGCACCAGACACACACTTAAGTCCCGCCTACATATGTAAACCCGTTCAAGCCACACATGTGAGGTGTCGCCGCGTGCGTTAGAGAGAGCAATAATACATTAGCACTAGACCTCCTCTGTAACTCTAAAACTGGTAACCTGTATAAAAAAAAATGGAAAGCGTCGCCTATGGGCGTTTTTAAGTACCGAAGTTTGCCACCATCCCAGTCTCTGCGCAATTTTAAAGCGTGACGTGTTAGGTATCTATTTACTCGGCGTAACTTCATCTTTCACATTATACAACAAAAATTGGGCTAACTTTACTGTTTTGTTATTTTTTAATTCCCGAAAATGTTTTTTTCCCAAAAAAAAGGCTTTAAAAATTATTGCGCAAATACAGTGCGAGATAAAAAAGTTGCAATGACCGCCGTTTTATTCCCTAGGGTGTCTGCTAAAAAAAAAAATATATATATATATATTAATGTTTGGTGTAATTTTTTCTAGCAAAAAAAATATGATTTTTACATGTAGAGAGGAGTGCCAGAATAGGCCCGGTAGGGAAGTGGTTAAAGAGGAACTGCAATCCGCTCACATCATTGTAATAAAAACATCTTTGCCATTCTGAAGCTTCCCTTCAATCACTTTGCATTATTTTTTATACACTGTGATTCTGTACTTGCCAATTAATGCTACAGAAATCTCCCTCCGCTGAGTCTGGCTGCATCCATTTTAACTGTGGGCAGCTGAAGCTGCTGCCTGTTCACTTCCTGGATTTACACAGACACACCTCCACCAGCTCTCATTAGCCCTCTTTTGACTCACCCCCTCCCCCTTCTGGCAAACTCACCTAGTGAGAGAGAGCGATGTGCATGATTGTCATAAGCCTAGCTAATGACCAGACAAAAAACAGGAAGTGGGCTTAGGGTGACAACATTTCCAAACTGGCATTCAGGGACCCACCCCCTCTCTCACCTTCTCCAAAAAAAAAAAAATAGGGGAGGGGGGGGGAAATGTAGTCTCAGGGTTGATGGGGAATTTGGCGGCAAATTATTTGTCAGGCAAATTTTGCCACTCGCCACCAGAGTGCAGTACCCCCATGCTTGCCACCCATAGCCTGCCACCAGATGCAGTACCGCTTGCCACCCATAGCCTGCCACCAGATGCAGTACCGCTGCTGCCACCCATGACCTGCCACCAGATGCAGTACAGCTTGCCACCCATACCTGCCACCAGATGCAGTACCGGCTTGCCCACCCTTAACCTGCCACCAGATGCAGTACCCGCTTGCCACCCATAGCCTGCCACCAGATGCAGTACCGCTTGCCACCCATACCTGCCACCAGATGCAGTACCGCTTGCCACCCATAGCCTGCCATCAGATGCATTACACGCTTGCCGCCCATATAGCCTGCCACCAGATGCAGTACTTGCCGTCACTAGTCCTCTGCATGAGCCACGTGCTTAGAAGGGAGTGGAGTCATTATCTGGGGAGCGAAGATCAGACCAGTCCCCCGCTGCTTGCTGCTGGTGCCGAGGAGGAGGAGATGCCGAGGTGGTGGTGGGCACAGCAGTGCTGCACTAGGCGCAGGCCTCGCTCTCTGACTCACTGTCAGAGTAAATTTTTTAACCAGTTGCAGGCAGCGCCGATCCTAGCAACCAGCTCTGGAAATGTAGTTACTAGTTAGCAGGGGGTGGCGGTGTCCTCTATTTCATTCTGAGACACTGTATTTGTCCTGGAATGAAGGTGCCCAGGAGAGACATGTCAATTGCGGGACAGTCCACTCCCGGGCAATCCGGACACGTGGGTACCTTAAGTGGACTGTATACGGAAACAGGAAGTGGGCTGTATACGGAAACAGGAAGTGGGCTGTATACGGAAACAGGAAGTGGGCTGTATACGGAAACAGGAAGTGGGCTGTATACGGAAACAGGAAGTGGGCCGTATACGGAAACAGAAAGTGGGCCGTATGCGGAAACAGGAAATGGGTCGTATACGCAAACAGGAAGTGGGCCGTATACGCAAACAGGAAGTGGGCTGTATACGCAAACAGGCAGTGGGCTGTATACGCAAACAGGCAGTGGGCTGTATACGCAAACAGGCAGTGGGCTGTATACGCAAACAGGCAGTGGCTTATACGCAAACAGGCAGTGGGCTGTATACGCAAAACAGGCAGTGGGCTGTATAACGGGAAACAGGAAGTGGGCTGTATATGCAAACAGGAAGTGGGCTGTATAGGTGTACTAGATATCTTTTAGCTCACCTGTTCTGTAACGTATAAGAAGAAACACCCACGGGTTCGTTTATGGAAGACTGTGGCATCGGCCAAGGCAAACATTTGCATTAGGCCTGCCAAAGCACCACATAAAATCAATGGGACCCGCGCCACAACCACATGCCAAACGCTGGGCAAGCAGGCGTCGGCGGTATTTCGATTGTAAAATCTCCCTTAAGTTTGGGAAAAAAAACAGGTAGTGGTAGTATCACTTCCTGAACACGTGCAAACCACCAACTCTGAAAGCATGCACCGCGGCTTTTCAAAGGTGGGATAGTCCCTGCCGCCGTGTGAAAGAGGCCCAAGCGAGGGGGAATATCCATTCTTAAGCAGCTGGCCTCAGAGATTAGCAGAGGAAAGATGGCCTATAAGGAAACAGGAAGTGGGCTGTATAAGCAAACAGGAAGTGGGCTGTATAAGCAAACAGGAAGTAGGCTGTATAAGCAAACAGGAAGTGGGCTGTATAAGCAAACAGGAAGTGGGCTGTATAAGCAAACAGGAAGTGGGGCTGTATAACAAACAGGAAGTGGGCTGTATAAGGAAACAGGAAGTGGGCTGTATAAGGAAACAGGAAGTGGGCTGCATAAGCAACAGGAAGGAAGGGCTGTATAAGCAAACAGGAAGCGGGTGTTAAGCAAACAGGAAGCGGGCTGTATAAGGAAACAGGAAGCGGGCTGTATAAGGAAACAGGAAGCGGGCTGTATAAGCAAACAGGAAGTGGGCTGTATAAGCAAACAGGAAGTGGGCTGTATAAGCAAACAGGAAGTGGGCTGTATAAGCAAACAGGAAGTGGGCTGTATAAGCAAACAGGAAGTGTGTCAGAATTGGCCCGGTATGGAAGTGGTTAGGACTACGTACCATATTTCCATTTCTGATTACAGTGGAACCTCGGTTTAAGAGTAACTTGGTTTGAGAGCGTTTTGATTTGCGAGCAACTTTTTTTTTTTTTTTTTTTATTCTGATTCAGTTTGCGAGTGTTGACTCGCAAGACGAGCAGAATTCACACTAAATAGGCCTGCAGTACCTCATTTGGCCTGAAATACGGGGGCGCAGAAGCCAAGCAGAGCTCTGAACCGCGGCTTTTCAAAGGGCGGGGTAAAGTCTGCCGCCGTGTGAAAGAGGCCCAAGCGAGGGGGAATATCCATTCTTAAGCAGTTGGCACCAGAAGAGTTTTCTTGTCATCTCCTGGCCTCAGAGATTACCAGAGAAAAGATGGCCCCCGCTCATCTCTATGGCCTAGGAGGACCGGAGCGTTATCGTGGGGGTTTTCCTATCGTTCTCCGTATTGGAGACCATGGTCATCAGGTCCAATAGAGGATCAAATCTCTCCACTGGGGACACCCCCCTCCCCCTTTTCAGCAGTTGGCAGCAGAGAGGAGGACAGAGCTCCTTCTACAGATCCTCCACCTCTCTCTGCAGCAACCCCTCGCGCCTCCATCTTCCCTGGTCTCACTATTGAGCATTCAGTTCTCTTCTGGTCCTCCTCCAGACCCTGAGCTTTCTTCCAGACAGCGGCACAAGATAAGGGGGGTGCACTGTGAAGTAAGGGAGGGTGGGGGGACTCTTGACATCTAATGTAAAGGGGGAGTGGGGTGCTCTGGTGCTCTAGTCTTACAGATACAATTGGCCCTTTCATGACAACTAATGTGGCCCCTGATGAAAAGGAGCGACACCCCTGACGTAGAGCATCGTGGCAAATGGAGCACATGGCTTAAAGCAGGGGGGGGGGGGTCTCAAACTGGCGGCCCTCCAGCTGTTTTGCAAAACTACAATTCCCATGAGGCTTTGCAAGGCTGACAGTTACAAGCACAGGCAGAGGCATGATGGGACTTGTAGCCTCGCAACAGCTGGAGGGCCGCTTGGTTGAGACCCCTGGGTAAAAAAAAGGGCAAAAAGAACCTGATCCTTCCCTCTGTGTATACTACACCCCTAGGACACAGTACTTGTACCCCCAAAATATGCCACAGAGTCTCACAGACACACGTAAACCTCAGGACAAAAGGAGCATTTGAAAGAAAAAAAAAAACAACAAAACAAAACAAAACAAAACACACCCAATATTTATATTTCTATCTTTCCACACACAGAATATACACAACATTACAACCGTCACTAAGCTCACCATAAAAAAAAGGAATTCATTAAATAGATGGGGATTACTTAACAACGGGCAAGGCAATAAACATTTGGTCAGGGGGGTGTAATGAGCATCCCCAGCTTGCAGAGTGCAGTGTAAAGGGGGTGTGTAATGTACAGCACAGCTTGCAAAGTGCAGAGGTCAGGAGTATAATGTACAGCAGAGCACAGAGTATGTACTGTATGTAATGCAAAGCAAAGCAGTGGTCAGGAGTAAGTAATATACAGAACAGCTTGCAGAGTGCCGTGTAAAGGGGGTGTGTAGTGTACAGCAGAGCTTGCAGTGGTCAGGAGTATGTATGTAATGTACAGAGTGGCTTGCAGAGTGCAGTGGTCAGGAGTATGTAATGTATGTAATATACAGCACAGCTTGCAGAGTGCAGTAGTCAGGAGTAGGTATGTAATGTACAGCACAGCTTGCAGAGCGCAGCGGTCAGGAGTAAGTAATGTGCAGCACGGCTTGCAGAGTGCAGTAGTCAGGAGTATGTATGTAATGAACAGCAAAGCTTTCAGAGTCAGGAGTATAATGTACAGCACGGCTTGTAGAGTGCAGTGGTCAGGAGTAAGTATTGTGCAGCACAGCTTGCAGAGTGCAGTAGTCAAGAGTATGTATGTAATGAACAGCACAGCTTGCAAAGTGCAGTGGTCAGGAGTATAATGTACAGCACAGCTTGCAGAGTGCAGTAGTCAGGAGTAGGTATGTAATGTACAGCACAGCTTGCAGAGTGCAGCGGTCAGGAGTAAGTAATGTGCAGCACGGCTTGCAGAGTGCAGTAGTCAGGAGTATGTATGTAATGAACAGCAAAGCTTTCAGAGTCAGGAGTATAATGTACATCACAGCTTGCAGAGTGCAGCGGTCAGGAGTAAATGGCAAAACTATATAAATCTCCTGCGCTCCGGTATTTCTTGCTTATGGGGACATACTATTCAATTGTACAGTGTCTTTCCAGAGTCTTGCAGCCCTCCTTAGAATCGTGGGAATTCAAAGGAACTAAAAAAGAAAAAAGAATGGAGGGCGCACCGACCTAGTGTGATACTGTTACACAATTTTTATTAAAAATGCTAAAATCAATGGTTATACTCACAAAATGAGTTAGAAACAAGCTTTAAAAGACAATCCAACAGCGCCAGCAGAACAGGACGGTTGCTTCAGTCTAAAAAGGTATCTGACCGATAATCAGGCTAGGCTTACGTTTCGGGGGCGTACCCCTTTCCTCAGAGCCCCGGTGGTCTGTGCTGCTCCCTCACTATGCAGCTTGTCAGAATATATACACACACACATATACACAGAGAGGTGAAAAGAGCATGTGCTAGAGGGTCACAGGTCACTCCGCCCACAGGGAGGCAAAGCTCCCCCCATTTCAAAATTAACCCTTGGATGTACGATCCCTATATATTACAGACTTTGCATGTTCTTACCGATGGGTATCCCATAATCCAAAGATTTGCCAATTTTGAAGGGAAGGGGGATGAGGGTGTATGGAGAAATACATCCATTGTCAGGTGTCAGAGGTGTTATCCTTGAAGGTGCACATACCTTACATATCCTGAGGCAGTGCCCTCCTTCCCTTCACATTTCTTTATCCCAAAGTCATCCACATGGGCTGGAACGCACGCCACCTATTCTGAAGTGGCTGCGTTCCAGCACTACACTGCCTCGGGCATCGTCATCTTCTCTGCGCATGCGCGTACCACACGACCGCGCGACGCACGGCGCATCGCGACGTGCGTCACGCCGCCCACGGCGCCGACTCGTAGGAAGCGAGTGCGCTCCAGCATCGCAAACAGGATGCAGGTGAATGCGTTCCAGCATCACCATAGGGTGGAAGCGTCACATCCGCCCCTGTGACATTTTTCCTGTTTTTGCGGGGGATAGAGTCGCAAAGCGGTACTCCCTCTAGTGGCGGGAGGCCAGAATGGGGCTTCTAAATGAGAGACCAAAGGCTTCTCAGCACATGCCCTTGCTCCCAAATAGTCATGAAAAAAATATATATACGATACACGATATACGATACACGATCAAACAATTCATTAATTGTGGAACTTCATACGTTATATATGGCATCCTATGTCCATGTGGTCTACTGTATGTAGGACGAACATCACGCCAATTAAGAACTAGGATGAACGAGCATAGGAGCAGCATTGCAACAAAAAAGGAAAAGGGGTCAATACCAAGACACTTTAAGGAAGTTCATGATGGTGGAGTGGAAGGCCTTAGAGTGTTTGGTATAGAGGCCATTCAAAACAATCTGGATAGCGGCAAAAAATACCAAATTCTTTGTAAAAGAGAGGCCTTTTGGATTTTCACCCTTGGAACTATGGTTCCGAAAGGGTTAAATGAAGAGATAGAATTACACACCATCACATAAGTAAAAAGCAAAAAACAAAATAGAAATAAATAATTAAATTTGAATATCTCGTAGATAACCGTACTATATGGTTGGGGAGGCTTCAAAGAAGCCATAGAGGGAGGAAGTAACAATCTAAATTACCCATTGTATTGTACTATATGTAGATATTAGGTGGTAGTTCCCTCACAGAATAAGTTTCAGCCTGTCTGCCGCCACCTAGGATAACATGTAGTAGGGGGCTGCAAGCTAGTATACACCAGCCATGGTGCCAGGGCTGGGATAGCTAGGCGGGCAGGGTTGGCATTTAACTTATGCATTTGTTTGTATACACATGTAGTCCATTTGGACGTCAGCATATGCATGGGCATTCTACACTGTCTATGTTTGGATAGATATGAGAGCGAGCAAATGAATATATAGTCTGCCGGCTGTGCCGCTAACATGTCTCTCATACATTGTATATGTATGTATGTGTGGGTGGGTGTTTATATTCTGGGTATTGTTTTAAAGGGAGTGTCTTTTAATCCAATTTTACTCATTTTTTGCGGTCTATGTACGTGTGTATCTATGGATATGCATGTGCATGTTACATCTATATGCACGTGTGTATATATGGGTATATGCGTGCTTTGTGCTGTAACATACACTGGACCTATGGACTATCGCTTCAAGTAGTTTTTATCTTTAAATCAAAATTTTAATTAATTAACTCTTTTATTTTATTATGTATTTGAGCGAGCTCATGTTTGATATTCACCTATAACTATAGATGACATTAATAAAATGGCATCTGGTCCAGCTCATCCATTTCATGTAGGAGCAAGTGTGTGTCTACCCATGCAGACGCTGACACTAATTCCACGGACGATGATAATGATGATATCTATATTTATGATTACATTTATGCTTATATTTTATAATATATATTTTTTTTTTTCATGACTATTTGGGAGCAAGGGCATGTGCTGAGAAGCCTTTGGTCTCTCATTTAGAAGCCCCATTCTGGCCTCCCGCCACTAGAGGGAGTACCGCTTTGCAACTCTATCCCCCGCAAAAACAGGAAAAATGTCACAGGGGCGGATGTGACGCTTCCACCCTATGGTGATGCTGGAACGCATTCACCTGCATCCTGTTTGCGATGCTGGAGCGCACTCGCTTCCTACGAGTCGGCGCCGTGGGCGGCGTGACGCACGTCGCGATGCGCCGTGCGTCGCGCGGTCAGGAGTAAGCCATGTACAGCACGGCTTGTAGAGTGCAGTGGTCAGGAGTATAATGTACATCACAGCTTGCAGAGTGCAGTAGTCAGGAGTATAATGTACATCACAGCTTGCAGAGTGCAGTAGTCAGGAGTAAGTCATGTACATCACAGCTTGCAGAGTACAGTAGTCAAGAGTATATATGTAATGAACAGCAAAGCTTTCAGAGTGCAGTGGTCAGGAGTAAGTCATGTACAGCAAAGGTTTTAGAGTGCAGTGGTCAGGAGTAGTATTGTACCACACAGCTTGCACAGTGCAGCAATTGGGGATTTGTAATGTACAGCACAGCTTGCAGAGCGCAGCGGTCAGGATTGTATAATGTAAAGTACAGTAACTTACACAAGGGGGGGGGGGCAGTGGTTTTGCTGGCATATAAAGAGTGGCAAGTAGTGAATTGCTTCATTTTTTTTTTGGGGGGGGGGTGGGTCATGGGTATTTTCCGGCCGCCAATGTAAAAACACAACAGAGGGGACGGTCTGAGGGTCCTGCCCACTGCTTTTGGCTCTGGTGAGGGGCGTCGGCATCCGAATTATTCAGCCATCATCTGGCGGGAGATCACTCTGCCAAGTTCTGCCTGCATAGATGGGCACCACTGCGCCCCCTTGTCTCCGCCCCCCACTGGTCTCACCATTTAGCTGGCTCCAACACTTTTTTTTTTTCTTTAAACGGGCAGTGTAAAAATAAAAATTATTAAAAACATTAAAAAAAAAAAAAAAAAAAGCACCCCCCTCCCCTCAACAAAATTGACCGCGCACGAGAGATATTTACAATTTCTTGTGACCGCAATAAAAGCGATAACATTTTATTGATTAAAAGAAGGGGGAGGTGTAAAAACATGGACATGTTAGGTATTTATTTACTCGGCATATTATCTTTAATATTTAAAAAATTGGGTTCTATGTTGCGTTTTTTTTTTTTTTAAAACCAATAAAAAATTATATTCCCCCCCCAAAAAAATTGCAGTAGAAAAACTGCTGCGCAAGTACCGTGTGACAAAAAAAAAAAATTGCAATGACCGCCATTTTATTCTCTAGGGCCTCTCTTAAAAAATATATAATGTTTGGGGGGTTCCAAGTAATTTTCTAGCAAAAAAAAAAAGAAAAATTAGTATTTTTAAATTGTTTGATAAGGCCAGGTCCATCGAGTCGGTAGGACCCGCGGTCCGACTCACGGACTCACGGATTTAGCGGCGAGCCCACAATGCTGCATCCAAAAAGGGGACGTACCTGTACACCCATTTGCCCAGCCGTGCCGTTGTGCCGACGTATATCGTCGTGCGCTGGTCAGCAAGGGGTTAAAGGTTTGATTTTTTTATTTCCTAAATAGGTTCCTCTAAGCTTGTGCATTGTTGGTTCACTTACTTTTTCCTTCGATTTCCCTTCTAAATGTTTTCTTTTCACTTCCTGTTCCTCCTCAGTAAGCTTGCCCCCATCATCCGAGCCGTTCTGGCTGGGGGTTAGTCAGCGTGCTCGCCCCCTCCCTTGGGACTACATCCCTGTGGGGTCTCCCTGCAGGGATGTAGTCCCAAGGGAGGGGCCAACATGCTGACTAACCCCCAGCCAGAGCGGTTCACATCGTCTCCCCGCAGGGATGTAGTCCCAAGGGAGGGGGCGAGCACGCTAACTAACCCCCAGCCAGAACGGTTCACAGCGTCTCCCCACAGGAAAGTAGTCCCAAGGGAGGGGGGGAGCACGCTGACTAACCCCCAGCCAGAACGGTTCACAGCGTCTCCCCGCAGGAATGTAGTCTCAAGGGAGGGGGCAAGATTGCTCACTAACCCCCAGCCAGAGCGGTTCACATCGTCTCCCCGCAGGGATGTAGTGCCAAGGGAGAGGGGGGGGGGGAAGCTGACTAACGCCCAGCCAGAACGAACACAGCGTCTCCCCCCAGGGATGTAGTCCCAAGGGAGGGGGCGAGCACGCTGAGTAACCCCCCAGCCAGAATGAACACAGCGTCTCCCCGCAGGGATGTAGTCCCAAGGGAGGGGGACGAGCACGCCGAGTAACCCCCAGCCAGAACGGCTCACAGCGTCTCCCCGCAGGAATGTAGTGCCAAGGGAGAGGGGGGGGGGGAACGCTGACTAACCCCCAGCCAGAACGAAAACACCACGTCTCCCCGCAGGGATGGAGTCCCAAGGGAGGGGCAAGCCCGCTGACTAACGTCCCAGACAGAAGGAACACAGCGTCTCCCCGCTGTAAAGTAGTCCCAAGGGAGGGGGCGAGCACGCCGTCTAAACCCCCGGCCAGAACGAAAACACAACGTCTCCCCGCAGGGATGGAGTCCCAAAGAAGGGGGCGAGCATGCTAACTAACCTCCAGCCAGAACGGCTCGGATGATGGGGGCAAGCTTACTGAGGAGGAACAGAAAGTGAGAAATTCAGACAAAGAAAAAAACATTTAGAAGGGAAATGGAAGGAAAAGGTAAGTGAACCAACAATGCACAAGCTTAAAAGAACCTATTTAGAAAATAAACAAAACATTTACAACCCCTTAAAAGCTTACACAGGGTTTTCTCTCTTTGCTCCAAGCAATGGAATGGAGGGATGTGTGTGTGGTGGGGTGGGGGTGGGTTGGGGTGGGGTTAGGTGACCCTGGCAATGTAAAGGGTCACTTGAAGTGAAGGATGGTTCAATAAAATGCACCGCAATCTTCATACAGCAGGGATATGCAATTAGCGGACCTCCAGCTGTTGCAGAACTACAAGTCCCATGAGTCATAGCAGAACTACAAGT
Organism: Rana kukunoris; assembly: GCA_029574335.1. Classification (NCBI taxonomy): domain Eukaryota; kingdom Metazoa; phylum Chordata; class Amphibia; order Anura; family Ranidae; genus Rana; species Rana kukunoris. The sequence continues at coordinate 26,196 of JAJQKJ010002233.1, forward strand.
CCCATGAGTCATAGCAGAACTACAAGTCCCATGAGTCATAGCAGAACTACAAGTCCCATGAGTCAAGCATGACACCCAGAGGCAGGGGCATGATGGGACACGAAGGTCTGCCAATTGCATATCTCCGTCCTACAGCCTACCACCCTAGTCATAATCTATGGTGACCTTTGTAATGTCCAAGCTTGACTTATCTCCCCCGTTTTTCCCATGAACCGAATTGAGATGCTTTTTCAAAGCGGACTTGTGCTTGAAGTCCATGTCGCAGCAGTGGCACTTGTAAGGCCGGTCCCCGCTGTGAATGTTGAGGTGGTCCTGCAGGGTGCTCTTGGCCGTGAAAGTCTTCAGGCACACCGAGCACTGGAAGGGCCTGATGCCCATATGCCCACGGATGTGCCGGTTCAAGTTCTTCTTCTGGGTAAACGTCTTCCCGCACTGCAGGCACAGGAACAACTTGTGCATCTTCAAGTGGCGCAGGTAGTTCTCCAAGTGGAGGAAGCCGCGGGGGCACTTTGGGCACTGGTGCCTCCAGGAACAGGTCCATTCTGCGGTGCTCTGAAGGCCTTGCATGGCACCGGCGGACGGTTCCCCCCCGCCTTCTTGGTAGCTCGGGTACGGGCCGCCTTGCGCATCCGGGACGCGGTTTTCAACGGTGGAGTTTATTATCGAGTGCTGCGTGTCCGAAAAGTAGAGGTTTGACTTGGAAGAGGTGCAAGGTTGAGGGAACTGATCGTCCTCGGCGTTATTTGCGTTATCGGACATGGAGCCCATTTGGAAAACACAGATCTCGTCTTCTTTGTAGTCGATGTCCACAGCCGAGAGATCTTCGTTTTTGGACCCGGGGCTCTGCAACTCTTCCTGGTCGTTCTCCTCTTTCTTAACCTGGAAATCCATGTTCAACTGGCTGTCTTCCGACAGTTCGATGATCTCGCAATCTTTATCCTGACCGCCGGCGGTGTCCATCTGAGGCTCGCTACGAGGGTTGTCTTCTGGTTTCAGGGTCATCGCGTTGTCGCACGTCTCGCTTTGCAAGTACCGAGAGAGGGCTTCTGTGCATTTCTCCACAATGTGGACCATCTGCAGGTAGCTGGCCGCCGTCAGGTACTTCAGGAGTTCTTTTCTTCTTATCTCCAGGACCCCGGTGTAACAGGAGAGCAGCAGCTTCTGGCCCACGTCCGTATTTTGGAGGATGGTGATGTGAACTTGCCTGGACTGGTTCAGCAGAAACTGATCCCTCATGAAGGTGGAGCAGGCGGCGAAGACCACCTTGTGTCCATGGAACTCGGCATCGTTGATGTAAATGGACACGTCGCAGAACAGATTCTGCTCCCGGAGAATGTTCATCTTGTGTAATATTCCATTTGCTTGCTGCTCAAAGCGAAAGTGAAGGACCTCGGAGTCAGTCATGGTGTACAACCCTGAAAGAACAAGAAAAAAAACATGAAAAAATTGAAGGGACTAGATAGAGGTCACAAGCCTCGGGACTTTTTAGGTGTTGAATATAGGGATAGAGAATGACCAATACAGCATAGAAAATGAAGACATTTTAAACATGAGACAGCCTAATATTCATATCACAAAATCACGTATTCCATTGAAGCAATTGGGTCACATGCTTTGTGCAGCCCCCTTGGGACCCCATGCAGATCGTAGTCCGTTTCCCTATTGCCCCATAATAACAGTGATCTCCAGCAACCTCATGTGTCTCTAGGAAACAACTGTATTCTAAAGCATGTCCCTAGTCCCTCTGATCATCTCTTTTAGCATCGTTTTTGACCATCTCCTGTAGAAGGGCTACACTCTCGGACCATCTATTTTAGCATGTCTGTAGCCTCTGACCATCTCCTGTAGCACTCCTATAGGCTTTGACCATCTCCTGTAGCACGCCTATCGGCTTTGACCATCTCCTGTAGCACGCCTATAGGCTTTGACCATCTCCTGTAGAAGGGCTACACTCTCGGACCATCTATTTTAGCATGTCTGTAGCCTCTGACCATCTCCTGTAGCACGCCTATAGGCTTTGACCATCTCCTGTTGCACGCTTATAGGCTTTGACCATCTCCTGTAGCACGCCTATAGGCTGACCATCTCCTATTGCGTGTCTACACTCTGCCCATCTCCTGTAAAATTACTATAGTCTTTGACCATCTCCTGTTGAATGCCTATAGTCTGTCCATCTCCTGTTTCATGCCTATAGTCTTTGGCCGCCCCCTGTAGCACTCCTAGTCTTTGGCCGCCTCCTGTAGCACTCCTAGTCTTTGGCCGCCCCCTGTAGCACTCCTAGTCTTTGGCCGCCTCCTGTAGCACTCCTAGTCTTTGGCCGCCTCCTGTAGCACTTCTAGTCTTTGGCCGCCTCCTGTAGCACTCCTAGTCTTTGGCCGCCCCCTGTAGCACTTCTAGTCTTTGGCCGCCTCCTGTAGCACTCCTAGTCTTTGGCCGCCCCCTGTAGCACTTCTAGTCTTTGGCCGCCTCCTGTAGCACTCCCAGTCTTTGGCCGCCTCCTGTAGCACTCCTAGTCTTTGACCGCCTCCTGTAGCACTCCCAGTCTTTGGCCACCTCCTGTAGCACTTCCAGTCTTTGGCCGCCTCCTGTAGCACTCCTAGTCTTTGGCCGCCTCCTGTAGCACTCCCAGTCTTTGGCCGCCTCCTGTAGCACTCCCAGTCTTTGGCCGTCTCCTGTTGCATGCCTATAGTATTTGACCATCTCCCATTGCGCGTCTACACTCTGTCCATCTCCTGTAGAATTCCTATAGTCTTTGACCAACTCCTGTCACCTTTTACACTCACTATGAATGAGAGAGTGAGTGAGAAACTTGTATAGCGCAACAAATGCGAAACTTAATCGCCTCAAGGCGCTTTGCATCCAGTGTTGTCCTGATCCTTAGAAGAGGTGGGTCTTCAGTTTTTTTCTAAAAGCCCGGTGGTTTTCTTCCAAGCGGATGGTCGGGGGTAGGGCATTCCACAGCCGGGGTCCTTGGACTGCAAATCTACGTTCTCCCTTAGATTTGTAGCGAGATTTAGGGATTTGGAGAAGGTTTTGGTTGGTTGACCGGAGCACTCGCTTGGTGACAGGGTTTTATTTTCTCGCTTAAGTATTGCGGAGCATTTCCTTGTGTACATTTGTGGGTGAGGCATAGTGTCTTGAATGTCACCCGGCTCCTGTGGCATTTCTATAATCTTTGATCATCTCCTGTTGCATGGCAACAATCACTCTCTGACCATCTCCCGTTGCACACCTACACTCTGTCCATCTCCTATAGCAGGTCTATACCTTTGACCATCTCCTAAAGCCTTCTACACTCTTTCCATCTTCTGCGGCATGCCGATATAGTCTTTGACCATCCTCTGTTGCATCTCTACATTCCCTGTCCGATCACCTGTGGCATGCCTATAGTCTTTGACCATCTCCCCTTGCAGGTATACACTTTCTGACCATCCGCTGTAGTCTTTGACCATCTCCTATTGTGTGTCTACACTCTGTCCATCTCCTGTAGCATTCCTTTAGTCTTTGATCAACTCCTGTAGCCTTTTCCACCAACCACATCCTGTAAAATGACAGCAATCACTCTCTGACCATCACCCATGTAATGTGTCTCTAGGCAACAACTGTATTCTAAAGCATGTCCCTAGTCCCTCTGATCATTTCTTTTAGCATGCCTATGGTTTTTGACAATCTCCCTTCGAATGGCTACACTCTCTGATCATCTATTTTAGCATGTCTGCAGCATCTAACCAACTCCTGTGGCACGCCTATAGTCTTTGACCAACTCCTGTGGCGCGCCTACAGTCTATGACCAACTCCTGTGGCGCGCCTACAGTCTATGACCAACTCCTGTGGCGCGCCTACAGTCTATGACCAACTCCTGTGGCGCGCCTACAGTCTATGACCAACTCCTGTGGCGCGCCTATAGTCTTTGACCAACTCCTGTGGCGCGCCTATAGTCTTTGACCAACTCCTATTTGGGGGCTACACTCTGTCCATCTCCTGTAGAACTCCTATAGTCTTTGCCATCTCCTGTTGCATGCCTATAGTCTTTTACCATCTCCCATTGTGTGTCTACACTCTGTCCATCTCCTGTAGCACTTCTATACTCATTGATCATCTCCTGTTGCATGGCAACAATCACTCTCACCATCTTCCGTTGCAGACCTACACTCTCTGTCCATCTCCTGTATATAGTCTTTGACCATCTCCCGTTGCAGGTCTACACTCTGACCATCTCCTGTATCAGATCTATACCTTTGACCATCTCCTAAAGACTTCTACACTCTCTTCCCATCTTCTGTGGCATGCCGATATAGTTTTTGACCATCCTCTGTTGCATCTCTACATTCCCTGTCCATCTCCTGTAGAACTCATATCGTCTTTGCAATCTCCTGTTGCATGCCTATAGTCTTTGACCATCTCCCATTGCGTGTCAACACTCTCTGTCCATCTCCTGTAGAACTCCTATAGCCTTTGACCAACTCCTGTAGCCTTTTACACCTACTACATCCTGTAGCATTTCTATAGTCATTGACCATCTCCCGTTGCATGGCAACAATCACTCTCTGACCATTTTCCGTTGCAGGTCTACACTCTGACCATCTCCTGTAGCAGATCTACACCTTTGACCATCTCCCATAGCCTTCTACACTCTCTTTCCATCTTCTGTGGCATGCCAATATAGTCTTTGACCATCCTCTGTTGCATCTCTACATTTTCTGTCTCATCTCCTGTGGCATGCCTATAGTCTCTGGCCATCTCCTGTTGCAGGTTTATAACCTTTGGTCATCTCCTATAGCCTTCTACACTCTTTTCCATCTATTATGGCATGCCTTCTGTAGCCTTTTACATTCTCCATCTCCTGTAGCATGCCTATCGTTTTTTGACCATCTCCTTTGGCCTTCTACAACCCCTGGCAAAAAAATATGGAATCCCCACTCTTTGAAAATGTTCAATTGTGTAGAAAAATGCCTCCAAAACTATTTTCATTTAACATTCCAACTTTCTGGCTTTAACACGTTGCTGACCAGCCGACATCGTTATACGGCAGCAGGATGGCTCCCCTGCGCGAATCGCCATAGATGTACTGCCGGGGCTTTAAGGGCTATAGGTGGTGCAATGCCGGAGCCGATGCGCGTGGCTGGAGGCTGCAATGTCCGACAGCGACCTGCAATCGCTCCTCAGAGAGCCAGAATGGGGATCTGTCAATGTAAACGGACAGATCCCTGTTCTGTCAGGAAAGTAGAGAGAGATCTGCTGTTCCTAGAAATCAGGAACAGCGATCTCTATCCTCCTCCTGTCAGTCCCCTCCCCCCACAGTTAGAAACACCTCTGTAGGAAACACTTAACCCCTTCATCACCCCCTAGGAACCCCTTCCCTCCCAGTGACATTTATACAGTAATCAGTGGCTATTTTTAGCACTGATCGCTGTATAAATGTCAATGGTCCCCAAAAAAGTGTCAAAAGTGTCCGATCCGTCCGCCACAATCCCGCTAAAATTCGCTGATCACTGCTATTACTAGTAAAAATGATCCCATAATTTGTAGACATGATAACTTTTGCACAAACCAATCAATATAAACTTATAATTATAAACTTATTGTGGCTTTTTTTTACCAAACAATATGAAGAATACATGTCGCCCTAAACTTAGGAAAAAAAAATTGGGGGGGATATTTATTATAGCAAAAAATATTGTTTTTTTTCAAAATGTACTTTTTGGTTTATAGTGCAAAAAAAAAACCTGCGTTTACCACCCAAAAGAAAGCTCTATTTGTGTGTGTGTGTACATTTTGAGTACAACGTCGCATGACCGCGCAATTATCATTAAAAGCGACAATATCGCAGAAATAGGCCTAGTCAGGAAGTGGGTAAATCCTTCGTGGGGCTGAAGCCGTCAAAACTTTTTTTTAAAAGAAAGAACACTGTAGTCAGTTGCAACTGTTTTTGCAGAACAAGAAATTCTGGAGGAAAAATATTATGGAATCCCCATGGACTTTGCAGTTATAAAACAAACATCTGCACCAGATTACATCCTGAAAAATGGAGTTCATCATCATCACCAAACATCCTTTCAATTGATGGAAGAAGAAAAGCCGCCAAAATCTCAATATAAACTTTAATGACGGTTATCTCCCCAATCTGTATTGGGTGGGGTGATGATGTGATGGAAGGTTTGTTTTAGGGCTGCAACTAACAATTATTTTCATAATCGATTAATCGGCCGATTATTTTTTCGATTAATCGGATAAAATCATTAAAAAAATGTAATGTGGAATTTTTTGTTTATTTAACAGTAATAATGAAAAGAAAAACACTCAAACGGCAGATTAAATAACGTTTAACATTACACAAATTTGCAGTAGTACTATTCCTCCCAGAAACACCAATGCTGGGGCACTATTCCTCACAGAAACACCAATTCTGGGGCACTATTCCTCCCAGAAACACCAAATGCTGGGGCACTATTCCTCCCGGGAACACCAATGCTGGGGCACTATTCCTCCCAGAAACACCAAATGCTGGGGCACTATTCCTTCCGGGAACACCAATGCTGGGGCACTATTCCACCCAGAAACACCAATGCTGGGGCACTATTCCTCCCAGAAACACCAATGGTGGGGCACTATTCCTCCCAGAAACACCAATTCTGGGACACTATTCCTCCCGGGAACACCAATGCTGGGGCACTATTCCTCCCAGAAACACCAAATGCTGGGGCACTATTCCTCCCGGAAACACCAAATGCTGGGGCACTATTCCTCCCGGGAACACCAATTCTGGGGCACTATTCCTCCCAGAAACACCAATTCTGGGGCACTATTCCTCCCAGAAACACCAATTCTGGGGCACTATTCCTCCCAGAAACACCAATGCTGGGGCACTATTCCTCCCAGAAACACCAAATGCTGGGGCACTATTCCTCCCAGAAACACCAATGCTGGGGCACTATTCCACCCAGAAACACCAATGCTGGGGCACTATTCCTCCCAGGAACACCAATTCTGGGGCACTATTCCTCCCAGAAACACCAATGGTGGGGCACTATTCCTCCCAGAAACACCAGTGGTGGGGCACTATTCCTCCCGGGAACACCAATGCTGGGGCACTATTCCTCCCGGGAACACCAATGCTGGGGCACTACTCCTCCCGGGAACACCAATGCTGGGGCACTATTCCTCCTGGGAACACCAATGATGGGACACTATTCCTCCCAGGAACACCAATGCTGGGGCACTATTCCTCCCACTGATACCAATGCTGGGGCACTATTCCTCCCACTGATACCAATGCTGGGGCACTATTCCTCCCACTGATACCAATGCTGGGGCACTATTCCTCCCACTGATACCAATGCTGGGGCACTATTCCTCCCACTGATCCCAATGATGGGATACTATTCCTCCCGGGAACACCAATCCTGGGGCACTATTCCTCCCAGGAACACCAATGCTGGGGCACTATTCCTCCCACTGATACCAATGCTGGGGCACTATTCCTCCCACTGATACCAATGCTGGGGCACTATTCCTCCCACTGATACCAATGCTGGGGCACTATTCCTCCCAGGAACACCAATGCTGGGGCACTATTCCTCCCACTGATACCAATGCTGGGGCACTATTCCTCCCACTGATCCCAATGATGGGATACTATTCCTCCCGGGAACACCAATGCTGGGGCACTATTCCTCCCAGAAACACCAATGCTGGGGCACTATTCCTCCCAGAAACACCAATGATGGGGCACTATTCCCCTCCCCCAGGAAAACCAATAATGGGGCACTACTATTCCTCCCACCCCCCCGGAACACTAATGATGGGAGTTAGGAGGATGGGGAATAGTTATAGGAATGCATGTACTCATTGTACTGCAACTGTAAACTAGACTAGGTAGGTTTGTATACCTTTTTACAGACCGTGCAGCTCGGCTCTCCTCACCGGGGCAGCAGCGGGCGGGGCTGAGATCAGTGGGGAGCCGACGTCAGAGGAGAGCCGTGGACGTGCCTCGTAATACGGCGGCGCCTTGTACACATACAGGGCACTTTGGGGGGGATGACAGTCATTAAATCGTCAATAAATGCTTTATGGAAAAAACAAGGGGGGTGGTGTCTGCGCTGTGAAAAGTGGGTGAAATCCAAGGGTGGTACGGGAATAAATCCCTGGGCTGGTGAACGTGGGGGAGGGGTGGTGTTTTTAGAACAGAGTGATAGCGTACATAAGTTTAGTGTCAATACGTAAACCGTCAAAATGTAGCACAAAAGATAATATTGAATACTAAACAATGGCAAGTGACAAAAAGGGAGTACAAATTCACAAGCAGTAAAATGTACACAATGTGCTGGTCCAAGTAATGTGAAATCAGGGAGAGCTCCCGCTAGGGGCGCCCCTGAATGTGTAACACAGTGAACAATACAAATAATAATATATAAATCAGTGAAGAAATGCAAAAAAGTCTCTGAAAGTGTTTCCCAAATGTCCCAGAAGACAGGTTCCAAGGATGTCCCAGAAGACAGTTTCTAAAAGATGGAGGAAATGGTGCCGGGAAAGGACGTGGTACAGGGAACACCTCAGGTGGTCCCTAGCCCCTCACCTCACGGCTATGGCACGGATAGCCAAATAAAACCACCTCTGGCAGGGGGAGGAGGAATACACTTCAATGGACAGAAAAAAGGGATTTTAAATACAGCTTACCTGTAAAATCCTTTTCTTGGAGTACATCACGGGACACAGAGCGGCATATTCATTACTATATGGGTTATATGGAGTACCTTCAGGTGTGGACACTGGCAATCTCAAACAGGAAGTCCCCTCCCTATATAACCCCCTCCCCTAGAGGGAGTCCCTCAGTTTTGTAGCAAGCAGTATGCCTCCCAAAATGGTCACCCAAAAGAGGGGTGGGAGCTCTGTGTCCCGTGATGTACTCCAAGAAAAGGATTTTACAGGTAAGCTGTATTTAAAAATCCCTTTTTCTTTCTCGTACATCACGGGACACAGAGCGGCATATTCATTACTATATGGGATGTCCGAAAGCAATGCTTTAATGAGGGGAGGGAGACATCTTCCAAAGAAGGATTTAATTTTAGAGGTATACTCAGATACTAGTAAATCCAACTTAAATGAGAAATGTGAATCTCAAATCAAATCAAGGGAGCCCCCTCAGATCCTGAGGAGCTTGAATCGCGGCCTGTAGTACTGACTGCCCAAAGGCTGTATCCGCATTCCTTCTTACGTCCACTTGATAAAATTTTGTAATGACTACGTTGCTGCTTTGCATATTCGAGCCATAGAGATCTGATGATGTGCTGCCCAGGAGGTGCCCATGGCCCTGGTAGAATGGGCCTTTACCGACAAAGGAGGAGGCACCTCTTCAAACCGCAGGCCCGAACAATTAATTGTTTAATCCATCTTGCGATGGTGGATCAAGCGGCTGCCTGACCCATCTTGGGCCCTTCCGGTAAAACGAACACCACATCTGTTTTCCGAACCTTCTCTGTAGCTTTAAGATAGGCCCTTACGGCCCTGACAATATCCAACGTATGCAGCAACCCCTCTTTTCTAGAGGTGGGTTTTGGAAGAAGGATGGAAGTACCACATCCTGGTTCAGGTGGAAACTGGATATAACCTTTGGTAGAAAGGAAGGATGAGGACGGAATCCCGCCCTATCCTTATGCAAAATGAGATATGGTTCCTTACAAGATAAGGCTGCCAATTCCGATACTCTCCTGGCCGAAACTATGGAGATCAGAAATACCGACTTTCTAGTCCGTAAAATCAAGGTACCTCAGCCAACGGCTCAAGGGGTTGTTTCTGTAGGGATGACAGAACAAGATTTAAAGTCCCATGGACAAAGTGGTGACTTGACAGGAGGATTAATACGCAAGACCCCCCGTAAGAAGGTCTTTACCAGCGAGTGGATGGCCAGCGGCCTCTGAAACCACACTGACAGAGCTGAGATCTGTCCCTTGATTGTGCTTAGTGCCAGGCCTTTATCCACTCCTAGCTGGAGAAAACTTAACACCCTGTCAATAGTATATTTACGGGAATTCCATCTTTTGGATTCACACCAGCCTACGTAGTTCCTCCACACCCTGTAATAAATCACCCTGGAGGCCGGCTTTCTAGCCCTAATCAGGGTAGGAATTACCTGCCTAGACAGACCCCTACCCCTGAGAATCAGGGATTCAGCCTCCAGGCCGTCAAATTTAGACGCTGTAATGTAGGGTGGAGGATCGGGCCTTGTGAGAGTAGGTCTGGTTGTAGAGGAAGAGTCCAAGGGTCTCCCACTGCCATCTTCAGGACTAGTGAGTACCAAGTCCTCCGGGGCCAAGCCGGAGCTACTAGAATGACCGGCTTGTGCTCCACTCTGATCTTGCGCAACAGGCGAGGGAGTAACTGTAGCGGAGGGAATGCATATAGAAGTTTGAATTGATGCCAAGGGCAAACCAACGCATCGGTTCCGCAGGCCATAGGATCCCTCGCTCGAGACACGAACCTGTCTAGTTTCTTGTTGAACCTGGATGCCATTATATCTACGTCCGGCATTCCCCACCTCTGGCAGATTGTCTGAAAGACCTGGGGATGCCGAGACCACTCCCCTGGCAACCGACTCTGGCGACTTTAAGAAGTATGCCTGCAGGTTGTCCACTCCGGGAATGAATATCGCCGAAATGCAGGGTACATGAACCTCTGCCCATTGAAAAATCAAGCTCTTGAGCGGCCTGACTCCTGGTTCCCCCTTTGGTGGTTTATGTATGCCACCGCCGTGGCCTTGTCTGACTGGATTCTCACCGGGAACCCCTTTATTCTGGAGGTCCATGCCAGAAGGGCTAGGCGAGCAGCTCTGATCTCCAAGATATTGATGGGGAGCTGCCTCTCTGCTTTCACCCAAGTTCCCTGGCGAGAGAACCCCTCGAAGACCGCCCCCCAGCCTGCCAGGCTGGCGTCTGTGGTGACTACCTTCCAGACAACAGGGCTGAAGGATTTTCCCTTTAGAAGGTTCTGAGGGTTCAACCACCAGGCCAGGCTTTGTCGGACCCTTGAAGATAGCGTCAAAGGGGACTCTAAGGCATGTGCCCTCTTGCCCCAGGCTGCTAGAATGGCTGCCTGTAGGACGCGAGTGTGGATCTGAGCGTATGGTACTGCCTCGAACGTGGCCACTAGCTTGCCTAGTACTCGCATACACAGGCGAATAGTTGGTTTTTTCTTGTTTAGAACCAACTGAACCAACCCCTTGATAGCCTCGATCTTTACCAGGGGCAGGAACAACCTTTGCTGTTCTGTGTCAAACCTCATGCCGAGGTATTCCAACTGCTTTGTAGGCTGGAACGCTGACTTTCCCCGGTTTAGGACCCAGCCGAATTCTTCGAGGTACCGAACCGTGAGGTTTACTGCCTTTTGCAGACCCGGCCGTGAGTGATCTATGATTAAAAGGTCGTCCAAGTATGCTAGGACTGTGACCCCTTGGATCCTTAAATTGGCCAGAACTGGGGCTAGGATCTTCGTGAATACCCGGGGGGCCGTGGCCAGCCCGAAGGGGAGCGCCTGAATTGGAAGTGTCGCTGCCCCACCGTGAAGCGTAAAAATCTTTGATGCGACTGAAAGATTGGTACATGAAGGTAAGCATCCTTTATGTCTATGGAGGCCAGAAAATCGTCCTTCTGAAGCGCGGCGGCTGCTGACCGGATGGATTCCATCCGGAAGGAACGAACCCTTAGGTAACCGTTTAACCTCTTTAGGTCCAAGATTGGCCTGACATCGCCGTTGGGCTTTGGTATGACAAAGAGATTGGAATAGAAACCTAGCCCTTGCTCTTGGGCTGGCACTTCTATTATTACGTCCTGGCAGAGCAGGTGATCCAAAGCTGCCAGCATTGAGGCCTTCCTTGCTGGATCCCTTGGTAGCCTTGATTCTTGAAAATGAGGCGGAGGACACCTTAGAAACTCCAGTCTGTAGCCTGTGGTTACAGACGCCCGGACCCATTTGTCGGGGATCTTGGCTTCCCAAACTTCTGAGAAGAAACAAAGCCTTCCCCCCACCCGCGAGAGTGGGGGCGCCCCTTCATAAGGCAGATTTAGGGGCTGTCTTTGTCGGCTTGCGATACCATGGCCTCTTACCCCCAGGGGCCTGTCCCTGCGATCTACTGTTAACGTTGGATCGTGCAGGCGGCCGTCGATACTGCCTGGAATTTGAGGGCCCCGAGACAGGAAAGAGCTGCCTTTTAAATGTAGGACCCCGGAATGTCTTTTTGACCGGTAAAAGGGGTACTCTTGCCACTTGAAATAGTCTGAAAATATTTATCCAGATCCTCTTCGAAGAGTCGTCCTCCATGGAAGGGAAACCCTGCCAGAAGCTTTTTTGCATGGGGGCTCCGCCGCCCAGTTCTTCAACCATAAGAGCCTTCTCATGTGCACCAAAAATAGTGATAAACGAGAGGCCTGCTGGATGGAATCCTTTATAGCATCTACAGCAAAACACAGAGCTCTGGGAATGTCAGAAAACTCTTCTGCTTGTTGGGTAGGCATGTCCTTTAACATCTCCTTTGTCTGGTCTTTTAACGCCTGACAAACACCAATCGCAGCCACAGCTGGCTGTACCACTGCTCCTGCCGTAGCAAAGGATGCTTTTAAAAGTGTCTCTACCCGTTTATCAACCGGATCTTTAAACATATGTATGTTTTCCACCGGGCAAGTTAGTGATTTATTCACACATGAGATGGCTGCATCCACTACTGGGAGCCTCCACCTCTTGGAGAATCTTTCCTCCATGGGGTAAATGACCGCAAATCTTTTCGGTGGCAGAAAAATCCTGTCCGGTCGTACCCAATCCCGAAAGATCAATTCCTCCAAGAGAGGATGGACCGGAAACACTGCGTTGCTTAACGGAGCTTTCAAAGCCCAGAGAGGATACCGGAGGAACCTGAGGCTCTGGCAATGGTAAACTAAACGCCGAGCGGACCATGTCCGTCAAAGACTGTACCCACAGTCTTTCTGTCTGGGAGTCTGAAAATGGTTCCTCAGAGGCAGATCCCTCAATCCCTGAATCCTCTTGGTTCAGGTCTAGTTGATCCTCCTGTGATTCCAATTCCTCCGGAGAGAGAATCTCAGCATCTGAGGATACACCTCTTGGTGATGTGGATCTAACCCGTTTCTTACCAGGAATAGCTCTAGCGATCAATGCTGCTATTCTCTCTTCTAGCCCCCCTAGGGATACGGCTAGCATCTCCTCTGTGATAAACACAGGGCTGGGCTGATCTGGGCCAGCCTCCGCACCAGATCCCCCTAATGGCTCATCCAAGGCGCCCTTTATGTTAATAAGTTGCGGGGAAAGTATCGGCATATCATCAGAATCAGAAGGGGAACCCCTTTGTTTTTTGGTCTTTTTTGTACCCTTTGACCCCGAACCTTTGGAAGCCATAATACAAAATCGAGGGACTCCGCCCACACAACAGACTGTAGTGGCCAGGAGTACAAAACCAGAGCTTAGGGGACAATAGATCACTAATGCCCAAAAACTGATGGGATCCCGTATGTTTTTCTCTTTTTTTTTTTTTTTTTAAATATATATTATATATATTTTCTTTTTTAAAACATACAGTGACCCCAAACTTAGTTTGCCAGCCTCCAACCTGCTGCAAAAAGGGGAATTTCTTGGCTTAACAAAAAAGGCATTGGAACAAAGTCCAGCATGTACTACCCCTCTTCCGCCACCGGGAGTCACTGTTCTGCCGCTCTGCGTCCTCTCCTTCTGAAATCAGTCTCAGACTAAGCACTGACAATGCCTGCTGATCTATAACAGCACAAGGCGCGCCCCTGTATGACGCCGCAGGCACGCCCCCCCCCCCGCCCTCCTGTCTGAACGGCGCGAAAAACGTCTATAAGACGTGCGCGCGTATGCCGGAACAGGAGGAACATGGAGGTGCCGCGCTGCTGGAGACCCAGGACTGCAGAAACAGGCGGCAGATTCAAACCCCCGGCCAGGTAGGACTCTCCAAAAGGCCCCTAGGGATCCTTACTAGTCCTAGGAAGAAAGCAGCAGGTTAGCTAGCAACACATTCTTAGACAGGGGAACCTAGTGATGGGGGAAAAAAGGTGTCATCCTGTCTCTCTCAGACATAGTGAGCAAGGTTGCCCATGCAGAGCATACTTAGGCTACCCCCCTTTTAGGTTACCCCGGAGAGCCTGCTGTCGAACCAAGTCCCGCAGGCTCCCCCTTACCTGCTCCATGCTGCAGGATGTTTGTCCAGCAAACTGATCCAATCTTCTCCCATCTTCGTGGGTAGCGTAGTAGACCTTCAGGCCCTGGGGTCCTATGAAGGTACCCACTGTCCTGGACCTATATAGCACCCTGGCAAACAGGAACTTATGGTTTTTACAAACTCCAAGTCCTGGGCCCAGGGTCCAGCCCTCCAAAGAGGAGCATTATAGGCAAAACCCCACGGTTTGGGGCCCGGGTACTGTCCACTTTGGCACTGAGGCTCCTTGGACAGATCCGGTTAGCCCGCCCTTAATCCCAAGGATGTGGAGCAAAGCTATTCCGTGACCAACACCTAAGACACTGGCGAAAAAACTGAGGGACTCCCTCTAGGGGAGGGGGTTATATAGGGAGGGGACTTCCTGTTTGAGATTGCCAGTGTCCACACCTGAAGGTACTCCATATAACCCATATAGTAATGAATATGCCGCTCTGTGTCCCGTGATGTACGAGAAAGAAAACGACATCAGCACTCAGCAGTAAGGCATGGAGAAGATACAAAGCAAGTAGGATATGGTGTTATGGAAGTGTCTAAACAGGCAACATCATTCACTCATACATCCACTCACATGGAGGGCCTATCTCCCACCAACACCGAGTTCGTCCTAAGTCCTGGATGCACACCTGGCTCCTCTTCTTCTGTGTCTGAGCTGGGTGGACACTTGGAGCAGATAGAGGGGACCCTCACACAGCATATAGGATGGGAGAAAGAAAGACCATAGTACAGCCCCGCAAAAATGGAACAGGTTTATTAAACCATATAGGTGCACTCACATTTGGATGATAAAAACTGGGCACAGAAACCAAACGGACGGCAGGGGGGTCTTGCTGTGTCAGGCGTGTGGACTCTGATGCTCCTTGATCCCTACGCGTCTCGTCATGTCACATGACTTCCTTAGGGGACCCTATCTACAATAAATGCTTTATATTGAGATTTTGGACACTTTTCTTATTCCATCAATTCAAAGGATGATGTTTGGTGATGATGACCTCCATTTTTTAGGCTGCAATCTGGCGCAGATGTTAGTTTTAGGCTGCATTCACACCTTAGCGTAGGCGATTTGCGGCGTAAGTACCGCAATTTGCGGCGACAAAAAAGTAGGTGTTTTGTCCCATGATTTGCGGCGACAAACTGTGTAGTTTTTAACCGCGTTTTTTTACAGTGTATTGTCAGCTATGCGGAACGCCGAAGCTGCCCGATACGCGCGTCGAAAAAGGGTCCGGGACTTGTTTGAAATTCGGCATTCTATCGACGTACGGCGTTCTGCGTTAGGAGATGTGAACAGTCTCCATAGAGAACAATGCAATTTCGACCCTCCGGCGTATTGTAGCGTCGCGCTTCAGGCGTAAAAATGCCTAGGTGTGAATGGAGCCTTAAAACTGCAAAGTACATGGGGATTCCATAATATTTTCCCTCGGAATTGAGCGATTCCATATTTTTGTTCCCTCTGCTTGATGTGCAAAAACAGTTGCAACTGACTACAGGTGTTCTCTTTTTATTAATTTTTTTAAGTGTTTCTTAGAACCAGAAGGTTGGATACTCTCTCACCGCCTCCGGTACTCGGCCCACACCCTCTCACCACCTCCGGTACTCGGCCCACACCCTCTCACCGCCTCCCGTACTCGGCCCACACCCTCTCACCGCCTCCCGTACTCGGCCCACACCCTCTCACCGCCTCCTGTATTCGGCCCACACCCTCTCACCGCCTCCCGTACTCGGCCCACACCCTCTCACCGCCTCCCGTACTTGGTCTAGTGTTTCTTAAAGCCAGAAGGTTGGAATGAAATTAGTTTTGAGGCTTGTCTGATGAGGTTTTTTTTTTTTTTACACACAATTAAACAATTGAATAAACATTTTCCAAGAGTAGGGTTTCCGTACTTTTCTTTTGCCAGGTTTTGTACACTCTCCGGTCATCTCATCTAGCAGGCCTACAACGCTCTGTCCATTTCCCGTACTCGGCCTACAACGCTCTGTCCATCTCCCGTACTCGGCCTACAACGCTCTGTCCATCCTCCCCTCCACCTCTCTCAACGTACTCGGCCTACAACGCTCTGTCCATCTCCCGTACTCGGCCTACAACGCTCTGTCCATTTTCCGTACTCGGCCTACAACGCTCTGTCCATTTCCCGTACTCGGCCTACAACGCTCTGTCCATCTCCCGTACTCGGCCTACAACGCTCTGTCCATCTCCCGTACTCGGCCTACAACGCTCTGTCCATCTCCCGTACTCGGTCTACAACGCTTTGTCCATCTCCCGTACTCGGCCTACAACGCTCTGTCCATCTCCCGTACTCGGCCTACAACGCTCTGTCCATCTCCCGTACTCGGCCTACAACGCTCTGTCCATCTCCCGTACTCGGCCTACAACGCTCTGTCCATCTCCCGTACTCGGCCTACAACGCTCTGTCCATCTCCCGTACTCGGCCTACAACGCTCTGTCCATCTCCCGTACTCGGCCTACAACGCTCTGTCCATCTCCCGTACTCGGCCTACAACGCTCTGTCCATCTCCCGTACTCGGTCTACACTCTCTGATCTTCTCCTGTACTTGGTCTACACTTTCTGACCATCAGGCCTCTCATTTTTGACCATTTCCTGTAGCATTCACAATTGTGTACGGCCTTTTGATGATGTCATGGGCCACATTTGAAGACCCTTGTATCAGAATTGACTACTACTGTAAAAGGTAGGAAAGTTGTTTTTTGTATAAAGTGGGTTACACTGGCCATACACACTGTTTTTTTTTTAACCTAAAACTATAATAATAATAATAATAAAAAATAAAAAACACTAACAGATTCCCCATTCATGCTAAAAAGCAGATTGACAAATCTCCGGCTTAGACTATTCCATTATGCCGGCCGGCGCCAGTGTTAGCAGGTGGTAGCAGGTATAGACAACAATTCAGGACACACAAAAAAAACAGGACATCAAATAAATTACAGACACCAAAAATGCTATCAATAGTTTTATTTAAAAATTTGCAAAACGCACATTTTTATTTTGGCACTATTTTTTTTTTATTAAAAAAACAAACAAAAAAAAAACAATCTGCAAAAAAATAAAATCCTAACTTTTTTTTTAAACCATAATAAAACCTATTCAATTTTCTCAAGAGTCTGTAAAACGACACCAATTCTGCTTTGTATCTCAGGTATGCGCTGTCTCATGTATTCCAGCTCTGCGATGCATTGCCGCAGTTCAGCGCTGAGTTGGTGCACCGTGACGTTATTCGTGGTGGTTTCCGGTGTGATTTGCACTATTAAAAAGAGAGAAAAAAAAAAAAAAAAAAAAAACGTTATCCCCCGAAACATGTGACTCTTCCACTAGGGATCAGCTTGGGTTCATTGTGAACCCCCATAAGTCAGCTGTCTGTGCTGGGCCAATGAGCTACAGGCGAGTGGCCCCTCCACCCTGCACAAAAAAAAGAGACGGGGATGACATCATTGACCTTATAAAGCCACATGGCCATCTTAGGTCTAGGTCACTGACCCAATATGGCCGTTAGCCATATTCTATTATGGTCAGAAATGTTCATATTAGGTCAATGATGTCACAAGTATCAGCTGTGGGCGAGGGATTCCCCCACCTCGCATTGGCAAGTGTACAAAGTGGTTGGGATGCTTGTGTCATCGATGATTTACCATGGTAAGTCATTTACCCAATATGGCCATCCTGTAGCTGCATGTACAGAAAGGGATGCTTGTGACATTATTGACCTACTATGCCCATAATAGTTCACCTAATGTTAGCTCAGCGATGACTAAGGGGCCCATGGCCTTCGCTGATCTGAGATGGCCCCAAGGTCTTCGCTGACCTAAGATGTTGGCTCAGCGATGGCCATGGGGGCCCATCTCGGGTTGGCTCAGCGATGGCCATGGGGGCCCATCTCGGGATGGCTCAGCGATGGCCATGGGGGCCCATCTCGGGATGGCTCAGCGATGGCCATGGGGGCCCATCTCGGGATGGCTCAGCGATGGCCATGGGGGCCCATCTCGGGATGGCTCAGCGATGGCCATGGGGGCCCATCTCGGGATGGCTCAGCGATGGCCATGGGGGCCCATCTCGGGATGGCTCAGCGATGGCCATGGGGGCCCATCTCGGGTCAGTGAAGTCATGAGCCTCTTCGTGCAACGGTGAGGTGGGGGGAGAAATCCCCCCCCCCACCCACTCCACAGTTCATTTGCCCAGCAATGACAGCTCCCTCCTTTGTCTGGTAGCAAAGCTCATCACTACTATATGTGGTCTTATTAGGTCAATGATTGCCACATTAGGTCAAATGTTGCCACAGAAAATAAACAGTCAGTACCGGGTCAATGAGCTGCAGGCGGGAAATTTCCCATCCTGTAGCTGCATGTACACAAAATAAGTAGGAATGCTTGTGGCAGCCCTGATCTACCAGGGCCATGTTAGCTCAGCCGTGGCCATGAGGCCACCTTAGCAGCTCAGCCGTGGCCATGAGGCCACCTTAGCAGCTCAGCCGTGGGCCATGGGGCCACCTTAGTAGCCCAGCCAAGGCCATGGGGCCTTTTTTTTTTTTGAACAAAAGTTTTATTGAGAAAGAAACATTGGCATGTATACAGAAGCAATTACAGCAACAATGGTTATAAAAGAAGCAAATAAAAATAGTATAACATTGTATAGTACAAGTTAGAGTACACCATCATGGGTCAGGCTCCACAGAGCATTCAGAAGTGATACCGCATGTCAAATTTGTAAACAGAGTAGGAGGCTCAGATTACCACCTATCCCTAAAGTGATGGAGGTTGTTTGGTTCAGGAATATATTTCAGATAAACAATGTCAATATTGCAAATATAGAAGTAGTGATTACAACATAGGGATAAAGAAAAGAGGGAGGAAGGGGAGGCACGCACATGCAAGAATAAAATAATACACCTCAGAGCTCGGTACAGTACATTGAGAGTTAGGCCCCACGGTATACCAGGGATGGTGTCGTACATTGACATTATAGATACTGTGGAGGGGTCGAAGTGTCTAGCGATTCCCTGGATTAAGATAAATATTATATGAGCAGGAATCAGATATCACAGTGAGGGGACAAACTTTGCCCACCTCATTTACGTGCATGTTTCAGGGTCATCTAGCCATCTGTCCCAAACTTTGTTAAATTTCTCCGGACAACCTCTATTTATGTATAAGAATTTTTTATACGGTAACGTTCCGTTTATCTCTTTTTTCCACTCCGTCCATGTGGGTGGAGTGGGCCTCATCCATCTCCTCGCGATGATCTTTCTGGCCAAAAACAGTGACTCCTGTAAGAAGGTTTTGGTATGCCTATCCATTAGGGTAGGGAAGACTCCAAGGAGACACTGTTTGGGGTCCAGAGTGACCGGGGAGCCTCCATGGGGCCTTTTTAGGTCGATGAAGTCATGAGCATTCCTGCCATTTGTACATGTAGCTGTGAGGAGGGGAACCGAACCCCCCCCCCCCCCCCCCTGGCCCAGCAATGACATCTGCCTGCAAATGGGACGAAAACTGGACAGCCGCACTCCAAAATTACTTAAAATAAGTTGTCTTTTATTTTCAACTGTACACACAGTCACTGCAACCAACAAAATACAGTATGGCCATACTGTATTTTGTTGGTTGTAGTGACTGTGTGTACAGTTGAAAATAAAAGACAACTTATTTTAAGTAATTTTGGAGTGCGGCTGTCCAGTCTTCGTCCTTCCATTTGCTATCATTAGCATTGCCAGCACCTTGGTGGTTCAACAACCCTTGATTGCACATGGGGCTTCACCTGGAGCGGTGAGAAATCTGTCTGAATGACATCTGCCTCCTGGGTTTGGTTGAACTCAAATTCAGGACTGAAGTAAAAAGTTCACCACTACTGATCACATACCTGTGCTGGAAATCTCCTGCAGACATACAGGAATCTCCTCCGTCTTTATCACAGGGATGTCCGCTGTTGGATAGGAACTTTCTTCACACTCCACTTTAATCTCCGCCGCAGGTTCTTGGGACGCGTGTTCACCCGCCGCATCCTCAGCCTCTGCCTGCTGTTCTTCTTCAGCTCTTTCTCTCTTTTTGTCTTTGGATTACAAAAAAAAATGGTTTTAGAAAAGTTTGCTTGCGGAAAAAAAAAATCCCACAGCGACATACGAGGGTTCTTCAAAAAAGATTATGCACTATTTGTTAACGCTATTAAATATAAAGAAGTGTGGAAACTTCTATGAAGACCCCTCGACCAATCAACAAAGTGGGATGAGGAATCAGAGAAACATAACATGGAAGAAGAAACAATGCGGGAGAGTCATCAGTGGTGATGATTGGGATCAGGCTTGGGATTGGTCCAAATAGAAAATTTGCTTTGAATTTAGGAGCCAGCTAAAAAAAAAGTTGGAAGACAGTTTTTTTTGTTTTTTACCCTCTCTCTGCGCTCTCGCCCCCCCCCTATTCATTCTCTCTGCGCTCTCGCCCTCCCCCTATTCATTCTCTCTGCGCTCTCGCCCTCCCCCTATTCATTCTCTCTGCGCTCTCACCCCCCCCCCCCCCTATTCATTCTCTCTGCGCTCTCACCCCCCCCCCTATTCATTCTCTCTGCGCTCTCACCCCCCCCCTATTCATTCTCTCTGCGCTCTCTCCCTCCCCCTATTCTCTCTGCGCTCTCGCCCTCCCCCTATTCATTCTCTCTGCACTCTCGCCCTCCCCCTATTCTCTCTGCGCTCTCGCCCTCCCCCTATTCATTCTCTCTGCGCTCTCGCCCTCCACCTATTCATTTTCTCTGCGCTCTCGCCCTCCCCCTATTCATTCTCTCTGCGCTCTCGCCCTCCCCCTATTCATTCTCTCTGCGCTCTCGCCCTCCCCTCCCCCTATTCATTCTCTCTGCGCTCTCGCCCTCCCCCCTATTCATTCTCTCTGCGCTCTCGCCCTCCCCCTATTCATTCTCTCTGCGCTCTCGCCCTCCCCTATTCATTCTCTCTGCGCTCTCGCCCTCCCCCTATTCATTCTCTCTGCGCTCTCGCCCTCCCCCTATTCATTCTCTCTGCGCTCTCGCCCTCCCCCTATTCATTCTCTCTGCGCTCTCGCCCTCCCCCTAGTCATTCGCTCCCCCTCACTCCCCCTAGTCATTCGCTCCCCCTCACTCCCCCTAGTCATTCGCTCCCCCTCACTCCCCCTAGTCATTCGCTCCCCCTAGTCATTCGCTCCCCCTCACTCCTCCTATTTATTCGCTCCCCCTCACTCCCCCTAGTCATTCGCTCTCCCTCACTCCCCCTAGTCATTCATGGCGACGGCAGGAGCGGCGGGGGGGGGGGGTTAGTTCTATCTAGGCATTGGGGGTATTTGCGGGAGTACAAATACTCGGTATCGGTCCTGATACTGGTATCGGTATCGGGACAACCCTACAAATAATAAATAATAATTTGAAGACTAATGATGTGTAGAAAAGAAATCATTTGGTGTGACCAAATATTCGCAATACACACAATGCACTTGGATGCGATTTCTTTTCCAGAAGATGTTTTCGCTGCATTTATCAAACTCTCTTATTTTTTTAGGACACTCTAAATTTTGTGGGAGGAGTTTGGGGGACGGCCCCTTTAAAGGGGAGGTTCCCCTAAAAATAAACTTTTAACATTGCCTGTGTCTTCTTAATAATAATTAGAATCGGCTGGGTTTTTTTTTTTTAACCACCCGTACATACCATTTTCGGCATGTACGCTCACCGCCGCTTCCGGGTCTGGCGGCCGGGGATGGGAGGGCCTGCTTCATTGACAGGCATCCGATCGACGCATACAGCGCGTCACGGGATGCCGAAAGAAGCCGAACGTTGGTGCGCATGCGCCGTATAGAGCCGCACCAACGTTCGGCTTCTTTCGGCATCTCCTGACGCGCTGTATGCGTCGATCGGATGCCTGTCCCCGGCTGCCAGACCCGGAAGCGGCTGTGAGCGTACATGCCGAAAATGGTATGTACGGGTGGTTAAAAAAAAAACTACCAGCCGATTCTATTTATTATTAAGAAGACACAGGCAATGTTAAAAGTTTATTTTTAGGGGAACCACCCCTTTAACATGACTGCCCACCAGTGCACAGAGCAAGGTCCATAAAGACATGGATGAGCGAGTTTGGGGAACTTGACTGTCCTGCACAGAGTCCCGACCTCAATCCAATAGAACACCTTTAGCCTGCATTCACACTATAACGCGGCGTATTTTGCCGCGATTTGTAAACTTTTTTTTTTTTTCTTCAACAAAACATTTTACATTGATGTCCATGCCGAACGCCGAAAGCCGCCTAAAAGAAAAGGGGACCGGGACTTGTTTTCAGGCGGCCGGCGTTTCGGCGTACGGCGTGAGATGTGAACCATCTCATAGACCAGCCCTCAAAATTTCCACTCGCGTGCTAGCATTTGGCGAGTGGATTTAAGCTGTGGGCGAGTGATGACAGGGCTGCATGACCAATCTCCCTCCAATCTGTGCCTACACTTAGAGTCCCGATGAGATTGGCGGCCGAAGAGGAAAGGCGCATGCTCGGGATTGGTAGTCTGGTGAGCCGCGCACAGGCAGAGCAGTACACAGGAGCTCTCCTTACAATTCTCATTAAGCCATGGGACCTAACAGTATGACCTCTCTGAGCTGTGCTGCAGCTCCTCTCCTCACTGTCAGCCTTAAAGAGGGGGGACATGCAAGCGTGGGGCCGCACACAGGGGCTGAGATAATCTACGAGGGCGTGTTTACAGGTGCAATTAGGCGCGGGGCAGTATATGAATTTGGTGTGGCAACTGGTGGCGAGTAACTCTTGAGGCCTGGCTAGTAGCTCAGGGCTTGAAATTTTGAGCCCTGTCATAGACATCAATGTAAATTCGCCCCTCCAGCGGCACGAGCGTCGCGCTTCAGGCATATATACGTCTAGGTGTGAATGCAAGCTTAGGGTGAATTAGAACAATCGGGTTAAGGTCAGGACTCTGTGCAGGCCAAGTTCCTCCACCCCAAACGCGCTCATCCATGTCTTTATGGACCGTGCTTTGTGCACTGGTTCCAGATTATGGGGGGGGGATTACGCGTGGGGCGAGGGGGGGGATTATGGTGGGGGGGGCGAGGGGGGG
This sequence comes from Rana kukunoris, assembly GCA_029574335.1. NCBI lineage: Eukaryota > Metazoa > Chordata > Amphibia > Anura > Ranidae > Rana > Rana kukunoris. The sequence goes on from JAJQKJ010002233.1 coordinate 49,502, forward strand.
GGATTATGGTGTGGGGGGAAGGGGGGGGGGGATATGGTGTGGGGTGGGGCGAGGGGGGATTATGGTGGGGGGCGTTGGGGGAGGGGGGGGGGATTATGGTGGGGGGCGTAGGGGGGGATTATGGAGTGGGCGAGGGGGGGCGAGGGGGATTATGCTGATGGGGCGAGGGGGGATTATGGTGTGGGGAGGGGGGGATTAAGGGGTGTGGGGCGAGGGGGGATTATGGTGTGGGGCGAGGGGGGGGATTATGGTTGTGGGGCGAGGAATATGTGTGGGGCGAGGGGGGGGGGTTATGGTGTGTG
>JAJQKJ010000323.1:0-55190 GCA_029574335.1 Rana kukunoris
TCTACCAATCACAAGATAAGTAGAAAATAAAAGGGGGCAGCATGCTAAAGCTTCTAGATGCTCCCAGATGCTTTATATCTCTGTTGTTGTAAGTTTTTAGCTTGTAAAAAAAGGATTACTACTAATCAATTTAGTTATCATAGACTCTGCTGATGACTACCAATGACTCGAGCAGTTTGTAAATATGTTAATGTTACCGCATATAATATAACTTGGCTTGCCGTTTTTTTCCTTTCCTCCAGTGTGGAACATGTTAGATGTTATACCTGTATTTAGGCTGTATTATCTTCCAGCACGTGTTCCTTTCATCCTGACAGCGGGCGGGGGCTCCCTCTCCCACAGCCGCTGTCTCACATAATATACATACAACACAGTTATTAACAGACTATCCTACAGTTATGTTTAATGCAGACAGGATTGTGAATTAATGTGAAGCCTGTCAGACAAAGGATATATTTTGTTTTTGTTTTAAAGAAAATAAAAACCTTATTTTTAAGTCTTGTTGGGAACCACTTTTTAAATGTTGCACCTGCTAAGAAAGTCAACCTAGGCTTGAGACGTGACCCTGATGATCGGCAGACGCCAGCTCCATTACGGATTTGATTAGGGAGCTGCTCAGCCGCTGTGGGCATTATCGGAGCTCTGTCTGCAAGTGCACATGGTAGGAGAAGGAGATCCTCAGAGTGCGGCAGAAGGGGAGGAGCCAGAGGAGGGGACTACATGCAGCCACTCTGTGATCCTGGGTCTCTTCCGCAGTGCTCAAGTGGCTGGGGAAAATATAGTTGTGCCACACCATGGGCTTTTTGCCTTGCATTGAAGGCTCTGAGGGCGCTGATCAGGGGGCATTCACTCCCACCACACAGTAGGCAAATTAGGCAGCCGCGATGCCCCTGGGAGTGGGAGGCCTCAGATGACCGCCTAATTAGAGAGCCACCTCTGGAACCTACACAATATATACAATTATCAGAATGCCAGCAGTGGTTGGTTTATATTAAATGCTGGCAATTTTTGCTTTTATGTTGCCATTGTAAACTGGAGCAGCAATGAAAAGGGGTCCAATGAGTAAAAAAGAAGCAATTGGCGATGGCCAGATTTGCACTTAGTACTTTTAGAAAAAACCCAGACATTGCATTCACAGTGCTGATACATCATGTATATGGCTGTATAATTAATGTGTCTGTGTGAAATATAGGGTGACCAAAGGCTCTTTTAAATGATTAATTCTTTCATCAAACTGTAATTAAAAAAAACACAGTTCTGTTTGGTCATCTTTTTAATGGCAGTGAGAGGGGGTTTACTTAAAATCATTGTGATGTGTCCCTTGTGCTACTGGCTGGTACTTTAGTTGAAATCTTCCATCCTCCAATGCCCCCCTCTTACCCCTGCCACCAAACTCCTCTGGTGCGGCAGGGTTTAATAGAGCCAAGGGATCTGTCATATGCACTCATCAAAAGTACAAACACGCTGGGCCTTTTCTGCCCTACATTTTGTACTACAGCTTAGATGAATGAAAAACCACTTATGAATGGAGGAAGCAGATCCTTTCATCTGCCCAGCCTCAATTCATAAATTGTGTTTCATTAATGCAGCTTCCATTAATGTAGGAGGGAGGCTTAAAAGAACAGGCATAGTTGGCACATTTGATGTGTGCATATGCCAGATCCCTTGGCTCTTTTAGCCCCCAGCGCACAGGAAGATTGCAGAGGTGGGGGAGGCATTAGAGGATAAAAGATTTCAGCACAAGGGACGTATATCGCATTGATTGTAAATAATGTCCCTTATGCTGACTTTTTTTTTAAACTAAAATTGGTGTTTTAGACCCTTTTCACACTGGGGCATTTTTTCAGGCGGTACAGCGGCTAAAAATAGCCTTGCTATACCGCCTGAAAAAATCGTGCCCTGTAGTCTTCAATGTGAAAGCCCGAAGGCTTTCACACTGAAGCTGTGCGCTAGAAGAACCGCTCCAAAAGTCCTGCTAGCTGCATCTTTGGAGCGGTATAGGAGCGGGGTGTTTACCGCTCCTATACCACTTCTTCCCATTGACATCAATGGCCGATAGCGGCCGAATATCACGGTAAATACGATGATATAGCTGCGCTAAAAATCGCGCTGCTATACTGCCACCGCATCTCCACTGCCCCATGTGAAAGGGGCCTTAAGGTGAACGCTATTCGAAAAGTTAAATATATCCATTTTATATGAACTGTTTGATGTGCAAAAACCATTTTGAAATTGGACTAGTCTTCTTGTGTAAGCACCCCTGCCAGACTGCTTAAAAAGTTTCCCAGACCTTAGTGACACCACATCTTGGTGCAAAGAACACACCACCAGTCAGAGAGACTGAAACAATGTAGGAGCAACATCAATCTGCTTTCTCCTTTTGAAAGGAAAAATTGAACATCAGCACTTCCAGGACAATACTCTACAATATATAGATTAAGTATTATTAAATATATATTAAAATGCTCTTATGCATTTCAGACAGAAGTCTTTTACCATTACGGGTTTCTGTCTTAAACATGGTATAACATTTTAATGTATATTTAATAAAGCCGGATTTTTAGTAGAGGAATGTTGTGCTCGTCCTTTTGCATTCATGGACGACTTGCTAATTGCTTAAAAGTGTGAAGTTGTTTGCTCCAAATGTTAACTTGGGCAGCGGATAAGAACAGACGAGCCATCATTGTTCCTGCTCTATCTCTTCCAGTTATTATTTTTCCTGTCAGAACATGTGCATGCAGTGGAGCTTTTATAGGCTTCTAATTTTAGAACTTCCAGCAGCCCTACTGTACCTGCCCTGAAATGTTCTTAACAATACTGCTGATGTACAATCACCTTATGGTGCCTGCAAGTTCCTTTGTTGGACTTCAAATTAATCACTGTCGCTCTTACTGTACAGAGGCTCTCGGCTTCTCCCCAGGTTGTGGTTTTAGATTTGCTCCCTACTGGCATTAAGCTTTGTCTCATGTCAAACAAATCCCAGAGCCCTAATAGGCATTAGAGGTTGTGCACTTTTACATGGAGAGGGGCATAATCTTTTGGAGGGGCCTCAAGGCCCCTGTGTTCAACCAAGTTTCAAGGCCTCCGAAGTGACACTAGGATCAATTTAACCACTTCCATGCAGGCCTATTCTGGCACTCCTCCTCCTACATGTAAAAATCATAATTTTTTTTGCTCGAAAATTACTTGGAACCCCCAAGCATTATATATATTTTTTTTAAGCAGCCATCCTGGGAAATAAAATGGCGGTTGTTGTAACTTTTTATCTTGCACTGTATATTTGCAATTTTTTATTCACTCTTTTTGGGGGAATAAAAAAAATAACAAAACAGTAAAGTTAGGCCAATTTTTTTGTATAATGTGAGAAAATGTTACGCTGAGTAAATACCAAACATGTCACGCTTTAAAATTGCGCACACTCATGGAATGGTGCCAAACTTCGATACTTAAAAATCTTAATAGGCGATACTTTAACATTTTTACAGGTTACCAGTTCAGAGTTAGAGGTTTAGCGCTAGAATTGTTGCTCGCATTCTAACGCATTGCGGCGATACCACACGTGTAGTTTGCACAGCGTTTTCATATGTGGGCGGGACTTGCGTGTGCGTTCACTTCTGTTGGCGAGCTACCAGGGACAAAGGTGTTTTTTCCCTTTTTAAGTTTTTTTTATTTTTTTATTCCTATTACAAGGAATGTAAACATCCCTTGTAATAGGAATTGTTTATGACAGGTCTTCTTTATAGTGAGATGCGGGGTCAATAAAACCCCACATCTTTTCTCCAGGCTGCAAAGCATGAGACATAATTTATTTTTATTTTTTTACGTTCCCATGCTTAACAGCTGTGATCGCGGCTTTGTTTACAATCACGGCCTGGACGTGACTTCATAGATGACTGGTAACCATGTAGTCAACGGAAATCTCTATGGTCGTCTGGCGGCAGCCGATTCTTTCTTTGCGTCCCCGATGGCACAGGAGAGCCTGGAGAAGCACCCTCCCATCGCCTGTAAGAACGTTCAAGCTGGCGGACTGCCGCTATGATCGCTCTTATGGTGCACAGAATCGCCGGCTGAAAAAGGATATCTGCATGATACCTGAAGCTGCAGGCATCTTTCAGATATCCAGAAAAAAAAGTATATATCAAGGGCTCTCCGCGGATGTTAGGACCTAGCAAATAGTCTTGTTTTGGAATGGATAGGTATCTTCAAACACTTCAGGCCGCACTCAGAGAGACAAAGCGATATCTGATGATAAACAGAAAAACAAGGGTGCCTCTAAGTGCAGAAAGAAAAACTTTTTAATATCCCCAAGAGCATTAAAAAACACTTACAAGATAGAGGACGTGGAGAAGCAATGTAGTAAGTGTATCTAGGTAATGTTCCAATAGCAGGAAGGTCCCAGTATGTAATACTTCCAGTAAGATCCAGCAAACAGCCGGTGGATGCTGCAGGCCCTGGAAACACAATATTTCATTGGAACATCACCTGGATACACTTACTACATGCTCCTCCTCATCCTCTATCTTGTGTGTTTTTTTTTGTTTTTTTTTTTTTAATTCTCTTAGGGATATTAAAAAGTTGTTATTTCTGCTCTTAAAGGCGCCTTTGTTTCTGAAACAAAAAACATTCAGATATCTCCACTGAAAGTCAAGGACGTCATAGGACATCCTTGGGCTGGAAATGGTTAAAGTGCAACACAGCTCACTGATGAACTCATCCATCACCTTGCCTTCTCATATCATTATTCAAAGCCCCTTGTGCAGCCCAAAAATATAACTTTAATAATACATTTATAATTGCAAAGCTTTTATGTATCTGTTATAGCTGGCTTGAGATTAGCTGTAGTTTAGGACGTTTATAGATGCCAGACAAGCCACTGAAATACGTAGTTAAAGCTGATTGCTTTTAAAACAAATGATTTCCTTCACTAACATGTGCACCCACTGTATAAACTACATATAGCACTGTTTTTTTTGGGTGTGAGACCAGATCTTCTGATCTCATACCTGAAACAAAATGTCAGGCTGAGTGGCACTCAACCATTCATCGGCAGCTTTGTAGTCGATTATTGAATACAAAGCTTTCTCCAATTGGCTGTGTCAGAGGCAAGGTCATAATGTCAAGATCGCCAACTCGACCAATTAAAGGAAGCGTTGTATTTGAATACAAAGCCGCTTATGAATGGTTGAGTGCTGCTCAGCTTGATGCTATTTTTTTTTATTACATTTTTTGTTCCAAGTGTGAAGATCTCGTCTCACACCTAGAGCGCATTGCTGTATACTTTATGTAGCTGAGGCTACATACAGTTTATACGGGGCGCCCAACAGGGTACGTATGCTAATGAAGGCATTCGTTTGCTAGCGCAAGCTTGGCCCAAACCAACTATTACATTTAAAAGCCATCCTGGACATCGGGTTTAATCTGCGTATAGGGAAACTGTTTTGCCTGCCAGAGAATTCTAAATTTTAAATTTGTTCATGTCATGTACCCAAATCACCCCTATCGGGCCATGCAGCCATGAATGAACCTCTCCTGCAGCAGTCTCCGTTATGCTGTAAAATAAATGACAGGAGGCCAATATGAAGACAAAGCATGTGTGTGTATGTATCTATCTTGCTATCCAATCTCTATATATAGATTTATCTATCTATCTACTCACTCGGGTTTTAAATTACTTTTATTTTTTACTGAATACATTACCTGGTGTTTATCTACCCAGGATTCAGCTTCAATCTGTTCACTTTGTCCAAGATCTAAAGCGGGGTTTCACACGTTTTTTCTTTTATTAAAAGTCGGCAGCTTCAAAAAGTGTAGCTGCTGACTATTAATAAACAGATACTTGCCTGTCCAGCGATGCGGGTGGCCGGAGCCTCGCTCCTTTCCGCGGGCGTCGTCATAGCAACTGTGGGCAAGTGCGAGTCATTCTGCGCTCTGCTAGTGGCCAGGCAGTCCTCTGGGACATGTGAGGTGTCCCAGAAGATTGCAGAGGGGGAGGGGCCCCGAAACCTAGGTGGCCAAAAGCAGGAAGAACGACGTAGGACAGGAAGTCGCACTGTAAACTAGGTACACCACCACCCCTCCCCAGAAAAATTGCATGGCAAATGTGGCATGTCAGGGGGGAGGAGTACTTAAAGCAGGAGTTCCACTTTTGGGTGAAACTTCGCTTTAATGTAATACCGTATCCTACGACTAGATAGAGCTGAACAATAATGTTCCATCCTGGTGGCAAAGTGGTGCCAGGATCCTGATAGTAAAGTGTGATAAAGTTTAGTATATGTAAAGCCTCTGGGGGGCGGGGGAAAAAAATCTATGGAATTGATGGGTAAAATTTGTAAAAGGATGAAAGTACATAAAAGGGCCGTATATACTTGAGTATAAGCCGTGGCACCTAATTTTACCACAAAAAGCTGGTCAAACTTATTGACTCGAGTATAAAGCTTAGGGTGTCCATCTGCATGCCTCACTGTGTCCATGACTAGACTGATGTTTAACATGGGAGTATATAGAAGGGGTGCCTGGCTTTGGGGGAAAAAAAAAGAAGAAACAGTGGTTCCCAGACAAGAAGCTTTGCACACTTGTAGAGAAGAAATCCAAGGGACCTAAGATCCGGCCGGTACCGGGTCGTCAAATTCACCGGAGAAATTACAGTTTTAACATGGGAGTCTATGGAAGGGTGTGCCCAACTTTGAAAAATGGTGCTCCCTGGCCATAGGTCCCCTGGACAACAAACGTTGCACGCTTGTAGAGAAATAGCGGGGCTACATGTGTGCTAAGTTTGGGGCTCAGGGGACCTACAGCTGGCTAGTACCGGGCCCCGAAGTCTGGGAGATCAGCGCAAAAAGGTGACTCGAGTATAAGCGGAGGGGGGGCATTTTCAGCAAAAAAAAAAGTGCTGAAAAACTCGGCTTATACTCGAGTATATGCGGTAATTTATAAAAACTATAATCTAGATAGTAGGCAAGGCAGACAGTCAGTGTCTCACATTGTTTATTTCTTACAAGCATTCTACATATACTCCTCTTACTTTTCAGTTCCTCATATTTTTACCTACAATGCAGTGTTTTTATAGCAAAATGCTTGTGGCGCTGCAGCCTTTGTCTTAGTCCTCAGATGCTTGTGCACTCAAGCTTGCCCCCCCCCCCCCCCCCCCCCACACACACCACACACACGCTGTGGTTTCCTCATCGCTGCCATTTCTATTCATTTAGTGACCTGATGGGGTCTTGTTAACTGGGACGAGAACCACAAAAATTACAGTTCCGTTAACAGGCCAAAAACACACCAGTTTGTCTTGCCTATTTCAGTAGATTGGAGCCATAAGTGCTTTTTTCATTTATTTTAGTTTTATTATTTTACCTGGGAATTCTGGGAGCTGTGATGTCACTTAGATTCCCATGTTCCAGCCATTGTCTGAGCTTCCTCCTTTTCTTGCTGGTTCCGCTCCCTGACACGGGAGCTGTGGCATCGCCTAACTGTACCAGAATCTCACAGGTATTGCAAACTAGCAGCCCTCCAGCTGTTGCAAAGTCCCATGAGGCATTGCAAGGCTGACGTTACAATCGTGACTCCCATAGCAGAGGCATGATGGGACTAGTTTTGCAACAGCTGGAGGGCCGTCAGTTTGAAACCCCCACCCCCGTTTATCACTTTGCAGCCAGATAAGAAGCTGATGGAGCATGATCCGCAAAAGGTTGAGACACGCTTGCATCTTTTTGAGCACTCTCGATGCTCTGGAACATGCAGATGATTAGTATAGTTGTTTAGCAGCTAATATTCATCAATGGAGCCTGTATTCTGTCCCTTTTTCCTGGAGGGTTATTATGCTCTATTTTTCAATCTCCTCCTAAACACTGCTGTGGGACAGGTGCTCTTTAACAATTTTATAGCTCTGCTGTCAGCACAGAACATCTCTTCTCCATCACGGCTTTGTCCAATACCAAAATATAAACAGAGTGCATTATTAATCACATCCGCTCCTCAAGCAAGCAACAGCAAAGAACATTTCACACATTATGCTCTGAAATGAACAAGTGAACTCAGATACAAATTGCACTGGATAACATGTTTTAAAGAGCTTTTTAAAGAGATCTAATTACATCCTGACAACGAGGAAGTGCATTTGATGGAGAATTCAGGGTCATCAAAACAAATGATTTTGTTTCTTCTGCTGCATTTTAGCACATCTTAAAAGGAACACTTACATTTACTATAGATTCACTCACTCAGATTAGGACTACCCTGTTATGTCAATACAATTTGAATTCTCTGAGGAGTATGCTTTCCTGATGGTAGTAAACCTTTTAAAGGGACTCTACATTTGTTATAGGTTATATCAGCTCTCTCTCCTCTCTGAAAAAAAGTTATCTATTTGTCTGTAAGGCTCGCGCCACACAGGAGTGGTTAATCTTTCCTGCAAGATCGGGTTGCAGGAAAGAAATTCTCCCAATTCCCCCATCAACACACACCATGGGAAGTCATCTCCGCCAGTAGAAGACAGTGATTATCGCCAGCGATAGCCCCTCTCTAGTGAAATGGCAAGAAGACGCGGCATGGCTGGTTTTATAAGCTGGATCAACTTGGTATAAGCAGTCCCTGCGCCCATTAACGGTTTTGAATCCTGTAGTAACCTAACCTAAGAGAGCCGGCGTAAAACCCCCAAGAGCAAATATTCAATATATTGCAGCTTACAAACTCTTAAATGTGATGGCTGCTGCTTTAGTCTTTTTTTAGACTCTCTTTCTCACAAGCGTCTTCCAGGACAGCCCATGAGACCTAGGGCTCCTCCCACCAGGACAGGAAACACGTTAACCCCCACCAGATAAAAAGGGCGGTCCTCCAGGCCCCATGTCAGTATTAGTGTTTCCTCCGGACGGGGTTAACATGTTTCCTGGAACTGGTTCCCCTAGGTCTCTAGAGCAGGGCCTCCTGGAGAGATGGGTGAGTGTTTGTTTCCTACCTCTTCCTACCCAGAGCGGCACATCCATCGGGGAGTTGGTTTGTGGCTGCTGTCCCTGTTCTCGGTACATGGGGAGTGTCTGTACCGTCATGGTGTCCGTGCTCCCCCTGCAAAGAATCGTTGGTTCTTTTTACAGCGCTGCGGTGGAGCAGCAGAGCGGCTTTTCCCCTGTCAGTACAGGCCAGGCTAGAACATGCAGGGGAAGGAGGAAGCCGCGCGGCAGGAAGGGGCAGAACTTGCGTTCCACGCTGGTTCAGGAAGTCCCAGAGGGGTCACTTCCGGGGCATATGACGTCATTGGCGGGCGCCGGAGACGCTGGTTCCTGTCTCAAAAAACGGCGCGAACAGGGACGCTGGGTGACTGGCGTTTTAAAAAGCGGTAACCCAGCACAGGCTGTGGACCACGACGGGGGCAGGATGGACTCCTTTGAAATTCCTGCACAGGCAGTGGAATCAAGCCCAAACGCCAGCTCCTCACAGGTAAGCCTGAAGTAATGCTTTCTTCTTGCACAAACCTGTGAGTGTCTTTCTTCCCCTTGTAACTAGTAAGGACTAGGTGAAGGGTGCACATTTTTCTTTTCTCCTGCACGGGGTGTGATGGAGGGTATGTGGCAAGTGTATTTATAGGGTTATTTGTTCTCTTGCAGGCCAAGATTCAGGACAAAGCCCAAGCGCAGCCACCAAAAAGGAAGTGTGCAGTGTGCGGTAGTAAACTGAGCTCCTCATGGAGTAAACCAGTTTGCCGCTCCTGTATTTCAGGCCTAACAAAAGATGAACCGGTAGCCTCATGTCAGAAAATACTGACTTCAGTTAGTGATGAGCTTAAATCTACCTTTAGCTCTTTTAGAAATCTAATTGATAAATTGCAGGCTCCCTCAGAGGGTCCGTCTTCAGCCAGAAAATCCACAGTTAGTAACATTACACAACAAAATGTGGAGAGTGAAGACTCTGAGACTAAAGCTAGATCTACCCGTTCTTCTCCAGAGGAATCGGGGTCAGATTCAGGGCCCAGGGATAGAGAATCCTCTAGGGGCTCAAGATATAAGTTGTCTCTGGAGGAAGTGGATAGCTTATTAAAGGCCATTTATGCAACTCTGGAAATGGAAGAGGAGGAGGTACGTTTGTCTAAACATGACCTTATGTACAAAGGTTTGCACAAAAAGAAATCTAAAGTTTTTCCTGTGCACAGTTCCCTCCTTGATACTATCAAGCTGGAGTGGGAAAATCCAGAAAAAAAACCTTTCTTTTCCGGTAACCTAAAAAGAAGGTTTCCATTTGATGAGGATACAGCGCAGCCCGTGGAATAAAAGTCCAAAGTTAGACCTCTTTCAAAAGTTTCAAAAAATTCGGACTTAGCGTTTGATGATATGGGTACGCTTAAGGACCCGATGGACAAAAGAGGAGATATTCTCCTTCACAGAGCCTGGGATTCAGCTATTGGAAATCTCAAGCAGCCGGCTCTGGCCTCCACTTGTGTAGCCAGAAACCTGGAAGAATGGCTTACACAGATACAAACCCATCTGTCGGCAAGTACCTCTAGGGAAGAGATTCTAAAATCCTTTCCGCTTCTTTTTAATGCTGTGGGTTTTCTAGCAGATTCTTCCGCAGAGTCGGTAAGAATGACGGCTAGGACTTCGGCCTTAGTGAATTCAGCCAGAAGAAGCCTTTGCCTTAAAACCTGGTCAGGCGATGCAGCCTCTAAGTTACGCCTGTGTGGGCTTCCCCTAACGGGGGATCATCTTTTCGGCCCAGGGCTGCAGGAAGCACTGGGAACGTACGGCCGATAGAAAAAAGGCCTTTCCAGAGAACAAAAAGAAACAGACAGCCAGAAAAAATGTTCGTGGCCAATACAGGCAGCAGGGTCCTAGAGAAAAGGACAATAGGCCCAAGAAGCATTGGGCCGGGCACAAGGGCAAAGGTAGAGGGGGTGTTTTGTTTCACACACCTCAACAGCCCGCCAAGCCACAGTGACCAGCATCTCCCTGTGGGAGGAAGATTGAGGGCCTTTCTCCCACAGTGGGCAGCAGTCACTTCAAGTCCCTTCATCCTGGATCTAGTGGCAAATGGATACAGGCTGGAATTCTCCTGCCAACCACCAGAGCGACTATTGATCACCTCTCTCCAAAAGATCGGGAGAAAGCGAGGGCTCTGGGTCTCCAAATAGGAGACTTGCTAGATCAGAAGGTCCTGGTTCCTGTTCTCCAATCAGAGCAAGGCAAGGGGTTCTATTCCCATATTTTTGTGATCAGAAAGCCGTCAGGAAAGTATCGGCTTATTCTGAATCTTCGGTCTCTAAATCGATCGATCAGATACAAGCATTTCCGTATGGAGACAGTGTTCTCAATCAGAAATCTGCTTTACCCAAACTTCTTCATGGCCACTTTGGACTTAAGGGATGCTTATCTACATGTCCCGATCCATCCAGCATTTCAGAGATTCCTGAGGATAGCGGTCAAATTGGGAACAGGAATCCGGCACTTTCAATTTCAAGCCCTCCCCTTTGGTCTATCTTCAGCCCCACGCATCTTTACAAAGGTGTTAGGGGAGGCGCTGGCTCCGCTAAGGTTGAAAGCAATAACTGTCATCCCTTACCTGGACGACCTGTTAATAGTGGCAGATTCTTACCAGAAATTACTAGGAGATCTCCAGACGGTACAGGACTTCCTTCAGTCCTTAGGCTGGCTCATAAACAGGGAGAAGTCTTCCCTAAATCCAGCTCAGAGGGTAAAATATCTGGGCTACGACATCTGCTCAGTAAGCCAGAAGGTTTTTCTCCCGGTGGAGAAGGTCTCCAAGATGGTGCAAGCAGTTTCAGCTCTACAGACCAGTCAGTTGGTCACGCTGAGGGAGATTTCAAGTACTGTAGGTCTGATGACCTCATGTTTTCCGGCAGTGCCATGGGCAAGATTCCATCAAAGACCGTTGCAGATGTTTCTCCTGAGAAACTGGGATGGAGAGGCAAGGTCTCTGCAGTCAAAAGTTCTGTTACCTACCAAGGTGAAAAGAAGCCTATGGTGGTGGAGGACACATCTTCACCTAACAAGGGGCCTGCCATGGTCCATTCCTGTTTCCAAAAGGATCACGGACGCAAGTTCCTGGGGATGGGGAGCCCACCTCAGCGACCAGGTCGCACAGGGAAAATGGTCTGGGAAAGAAGCAAAAGCTTCATCGAACCAGAGGGAACTACTAGCGGTTCAGAGAGCCCTGCAAGCCTTTCAGTCGGAGATCAGGGGTCACAATCTCCAGATCCTATCCGACAATATTGCAACAGTGGCGTACCTCAACAAGCAGGGAGGCACGAGGAGTCGGATACTTCAAGAAGTTGCTCAGGGAATTTTTACATGGGCAGAAGTAAATCTAGCCTCAATTTCCGCCGTGCACCTGAAGGGGACGAAAAACTGCCTGGCAGACTACCTCAGTCGCCACAGGGTGGAGCGAGACAATTGGTCGCTTCATCCAGAAGTATTTGCAGAGATCACCAACAAATGGGGTTGGCCCGAAGCAGATTTGTTCGCAAATCTTTTCGCTAAACCCAGAAGATCGATCACTGGGGATCGATGCGCTGGCGAATCCGTGGCCATTCGACCTCTGCTACGCCTTCCCGCCGATCAGGCTTATTCCAGAAGTACTCCGGAAGTTTCTTCTAGAAGAAACGGACCTTATTCTGATCTTCTGGCCCAAGAGGTCATGGTTTTCCCTACTACAGTCTCTGGTCTCGAAGCCTCCGCTGAGACTTCAGGAGAGAGATGACCTGTTGTCACAGGGTCCAGTGTCACACCCACAGGTAGTTTCCTTAAGCTTGACGGCTTGGTATCTGAAGAGAAGATACTGAAGGCTCAGGGATTTTCTGACAAAGTGATCAAAACTTTGGTGAATTGCAGAAAACCAGTCACTAGAGCCATATATTCCAAGGTTTGGAAAAAGTTTAATTCATGGTTGTCTGAAAACCAAAGATCAACGCATGATGTTCCTTCTGTTTTGGAATTTTTCAAGAGGGTGTCGACAAGGGTCTTTCGGTTAGTACCTTGAAAGTACAGGCGGCAGCTATTAGTGTTTTCCTCCAGGTTTCTCTTCTGGAAAATCCTACGGTAGCGAGATTTTTTAAATCCATTTCCAGGGCCAGGCCAGTAGTGATAAGAAGTTGTCCAACTTGGGACCTGTCCCTGGTGCTTCAAACTCTGGTAGAACCTCCTTTTGAGCCCTTAGAGGATATTTCTGTTAAATTACTTACCCTAAAAACTATTTTTTTTTAGTAGCAATTACCTCAGCTCGTAGGGTAAGCGAGTTACAGGCTTTGTCAGTAAGGGAGCCATTTCTCACAATTTTTGAGGATCGTGTTGTGTTAAAAACGGATCCAGGGTTTTTACCCAAAGTGGCTAGTGCATTCCACAGAGCACAGGATATTGTACTGCCATCCTTCCGTAGTTCACCACAGGGTGATCAGGAAAAGAAATTTCGTTTTTTAGACGTAAGAAGATCCCTTCTTATCTATTTAGAGGTCACAAGGACCTTCAGAAAGACAGACGCTTTATTTGTCCTTTTTTCAGGCACACACAAGGGTAAGAGTGCATCTAAAGCCACATTGGCTAGATGGATTAAGCAGGCCATCTCAGAAGCTTATAAAATCAAAGAAGTTCCTACCCCTTTTGTTACTGCGCACTCAACGAGAGCTTTGTCTGCGTCTTGGGCTGAGAGGGCTGGTGCTACACCGGAACAAATCTGCAAGGCTGCCACATGGTCCAGTTATTCGACCTTCATAAAACATTATCGCCTGGATTTGCTATCTGCTCAAGAACAGGGCGTTTGGTCGAAAGGTCCTTCAGGCAGTTGTCCCACCCTAGACTGGTAAGTTCTGGCTCATCGTCTCATGGGCTGTCCTGGAAGATGCTTGGGAGAAAAGATGAGTTAGGCTTACCGGTAACTCCTTTTCTGAGAGTCTTCCAGGACAGCCGGATTCCCACCCGGTTTTTATATGGAAGTTATGTATATTAATGCATATGTTTTTCAGGGAAGTCCTACGGTTCTCGAGAAGACTGACATGGGGCCTGGAGGACCGCCCTTTTATCTGGTGGGGGTTAACGTGTTTCCTGTCCTTTTGGGAGGAGCCCTAGGTCTCATGGGCTGTCCTGGAAGACTCTCAGAAAAGGAGTTACCGGTAAGCCTAACTCATCTTTTCCTTTGTTTAAAGGAAGAGCGAAGAAGAGGGGGACTTTAAATGAAGTGTGTGCGGGAAAAGCTTGAAATGGTAAAGGATGATTAAAGTAGATTATGATCATTTAATACTTTCATATAATGTATCGTACATAACTATATTACATTATCGAAGAAGATCATAATTATACAGTATTAAATACTTAGATTCAAATTCATGTCAACAAAAAGACAAAAAATTTAAGCTTAAAATACATAGACTTGTATGGAAAGCTTAAAGCAGTTCAGAACAAAAATCGGGATATACAGACATAAAATGCAATATGGAGAATTGTAGTAACATATAGTTGGAGCATGACGTTGTTAGCTCTACGCGTTTCGTGACTTTAAGTCGCTCATCAGGAGCAAAGATGCATTGTGTTTCTGTAAAGACAAAAGCACAATTTAGGCTGGTTCAGGGCATCTGACATTCTGGGGAATGTGAGCAATCAAAGTCCCAGTTGGTACTTACCGGGGTATTCGCATGTAGCTGGCATGGAGGTCAAGCCCAAACGGGACTCAATAGGCGTAGTTCCTGCCAGGGACTGAGGCAGGGTGCTGAACGGCAGACAGCTCCCCACACATAGAGGCGCACACCCAGGATGGACAGGCATCAGGTAGGAAATAATATATGGACTTAGGTCAAGATGACTGCAGGTGAAAAGAGTGAAGTGCAAATTACTGGACAATTGGTGTTTGAAAGGAAAAGAAAAAAAAAAAGGAGAAAAGGGAAAGAGGTGCATTAAAGGAGAAGGCAATAATGTAAAGCTGAGTGCGTGTCAGCGAGAAAAACTAATTTCTTTACTTTGTTTTCACCTTGTGATCAAGTTAGTAATCTGTTGTTTTTTCAGCAGAACAAGCTGGCCTGCAGATATAGTGGTTGAATGGATGAGATTTAACACTGACAGTGGTGCCTCACGCACTTATACATCAGCACAAGGATCTCCAAACTACGGCCCTCCAGCTGCTGTGGAACTACACTTCCCATGAGGCATTGTAAAACTCTGACATTCGTAGACATGACTAGGCATGATGGGAATTGTAGTTCCTGAACACCTGGAGGGCCATAGTTTGGAGACTCCTGCATCAGCAGAATGGCACAGGCAGGCAAAGAAACATATATATATATATACACATTGCTTTGAATCTGCCACCTAGCGGGCGCGCCCGCCTCAGTCTCTGTGACCATGCCGCAGACTCAATGTCTGCCGGTGTCCCACGATCAGGTGGCAGAACGGGGGGATGTCTTTGTAAACAAGACATCTCCCTGATCTGCCTAGTTACGGGACACTGATCGCCTGCTCCCTCTCATCGGGAGCAGTGATCAGTATCATGTCACAGTAAGCCCCGCACCCCACACAGTTAGAATCAATCACTAGGACACACTTGACCACTTCCTGACCCCCTAGTGGTTAACCCCTTTCCTGCCTGCGTCATTTACACAGTAATCAGTGCATTTTTATAGCACTGGTCGCTGTATAAATGACAATGGTCCCAAAACAGCGCCAAAAGTGTCCGATGTGTCCGCCATAATGTCGCAATCACGATAAAAATCACAGATCGCAGCCATTACTAGTAAAAAATATTTTTTATAAAAATGCCATAAAACCATCCCCTATTTTGTAGAGGCTATGACTTTTTTTTATTTTTTACCAAAAATATGTAGAAGAATACGTATCGGCTTAAACTGAGGAAACCAATATTGGTTCTTTTATATATTTTTTGAGGGATATTTATTATAGCAAAAAGTAAAAAATTGCTTTTTTTTTAAAATTGTTGCTCTATTTTAGTTTATAGCGCAAAAAATATATGATCAAATACCACCAAAAGCAAGCTCTATTTGTGGGGAAAAAAAAGGATGTAATTTTGTTAGAGAGCCACGTCACACGACAATTGTCAGTTAAGCGAGGCAGTGACGATTTGCAATAAGTGGCCCGGTCATTTGGCAGCAAAATCCTCCGGGGCTGAAGTGGTTATAATTAGAGGTCGACCGATATATCGGCCGATATTTGGCCGTTTTGGAGAAATCGGCATTGGCCGATTTTTCTCCAAATTAGGCAGATATTTAACATGGCGCTAGCGGTGCCACGGATCCGGAGCTAGGCCGAGGCGGCGGCCTTTCCTGATGCTGTGACCGCAGCGGCAATCCGGGGATTGCCGCCGTGGTCACGGCATCAGGAAAGGCCGCGGCTTCGGCCTAGTTCCGGAGCCGCGGCCATCATGGTACACCCAGCGTTGTCGGCAGCGGCGGCCGCCGATTGGCTGTTACAGGCGTCAGCAGATAGCAGCGAGCGGGCCCCTCCTCCTCTGTGGGTGTAAACAGAGAGGAGGGGCCCGCTCGCTGCTATCTGCTGACGCCTGTAACAGCCAATCGTCGGCCGCCGCTGCCGACATTCTACACCGTAAAGAAAAACATCCCCTGACGTGCTGCGCGCCCGGCTTCTGCCTACAAACCCCAGAATGTTACTGGCCCGCTCTGCATTCTGGGGTTTGTAGGCAGAGGCCGGGCGCGCAGCACATCAGGGGACTTTTTTTTACAGTGTAGAATGTCGGCAGCGGAGGCCGCCGATTGGCTGTTGCAGACAGAGGTGGTTGGCACAGAGGTGGTGCACTGGTTGGCGATGCACTGAGGTGATGGCACTGGTTAGCACTGAGGTGATGGCACTGGTTGGCACTGAGGTGGTTGGCACAGAGGCGATGCACTGGTTGGCACTGAGGTGATGGCACTGGTTGGCACTGAGGTGGTGGCACTGGTTGGCACTGAGGTGATGCACTAGTGGGCAATGATGGGATGCATTGATGAGGTGGCACTGATGGGCTGCACTGGTGGGCATTGATGAGGTGGTACTGGTGGTGGACACTGATGGGCTGCACTGATGTGGCACTGACAGGCTGCACCCCACCTCTCCACCCTAAACAATTATCTCCTCCCCACCTCTCCACCCTAGGTTTTTTGAGATGAGGAGAAAAAAAAAATCGGCCTAAAATATCGGCCGCAAAAATCGGCAACACATTTCGGCCGCCCCGATTTCCAAATATCGGCATTGGCCAGAGAAAAACCCATATCGGTCGACCTCTAGTTATAATGACCAGTTTTATTTATGTAAAACTTTTATCCCAAAAGGAAAAAAAAAAAACTGTTGCTGTAAAAAATTGTTAGCTGGAGTTGGCTTTAATTTGCTAGTGTATCTAAATCAGCTAGTGCATATAACACCACCCTGCTTCCAGACTGACAATGCTGCTCTCCAAAGGTGTCTTGGTTGCTCCTTTAGCCAGAGTGGGGCACTCTAATAAAGGAGGGGTGTGTTACTGGCCAGATCATCAGGTGGAAAAGTCTAAATAAAGAAAATTAATGCAGCCATCGTATCAAAAAAATTGGTAAGCTGCAACCTATTTCATTTTTGGTTTTGGTTTAATACCAATTTAAAGTGAATAGAAAGCTTTATTTTTATTTTGTATTAAAATAATAAACATGGTATGCTTACCTGCTCTGTACAATGGTTTTGCAGTGGGCAGCCTCAAATCTACTCTTCTGGGGCTTTCGGCTCCTTTTCCTTTCCACGTGCTCCAATAGCAAGTTGCTTGCTATATGGCCTCGCTCCTAAGTCGGGCTATGTGTGTCCATTAACACAAAAAAATCTCCTGCGCTCTGGTGTTTCGCCAAACTGGGTACAGTAGTATAGTCTAACGGTAAAGTCTGAAGTCTTGCAGCCCTCCACAGAACAAAGGGAACAAAGCTAAAACAAAAAAGAAAAGAAAGGAGGGCGCACCGACCTTGCGCATTACCACTTAAAATATTTATTTAAAACAGAATAAAAAGCAATGGTCCTACTCACAAAGGGATATTAAGTAAGCGCTTTTCAAACCGCTGGACTGGATCTCACGGCACCTGCCAGTAGAACCTCAGACATCTGAACGGCTGACGCGTTTCTGGGGCGTACCCCCTTCTTCAGATGGGGGGGAGTTTTTTTTATAGCTAAGCATATCCTCCTGTCTGTATGCCTGAGCTAAGGGCAGATGTATTCCAGAAATTAAATACTGTGTGAATCATTTGCTCTTTTTCAAGATGGGCACAGCCAGGGGGGTGTTTTTTAAAGTGATTTCTCAGCGAAATGGTTTCATATTTGGTAAGGCTGAATAAAGACACTAGTCCATCCAGTTCAACCTGTGTGTGTTCATGTCTAATAATTTCCCATATCTCTGTATATTGTGTTCACTAAGATGCACGCCAACAAATCTTTTATACTATCAATCCTTCCTGCTGACACCACCATTTGTGGAATAAAGTTCCACATCCTTATTACCCTGTACACACGGGCGGGAATCCCGTTTATATAAAAACCGACGGGACTCCTGGCAAGCTTACCTTGCCAAGCCCTGTGTACAGACGGCCACTCAAAAGAATCGCAGTTCTTTTAAATGGCAAGAAAGCGGTGACGTCATCGACTACGACAAGCCAGCGCTCATCACATTCGATGCCGTCGCCGCCATCTTGCTAAACCCCACACTAATGGGGAAAGGGAGTTACCGCTCCAGGTGGATGTGCTTATGCAATCAGTGTTTTCTCAGGAAATCAAGGGTGCCGACACAAACTCCACACTAACCTTGTATGCTACCACCCATGTGTCGCAGTCTTATCAAGCATGCGCGGGTTTACCTCTGACAGGTAAGCATACAGACGACCGGTTTTCTCGGCAGGAAACACTCTGCCGGGAATCCCGACAGGAAAATAAAGAGCGGGTTCTCTATTTTCCCGTCGGGATTCCCAGCTGTTTTCCTGATGGGAAAACTGCTAGGGAGCATGCACACGGTTGGGATTTCCGACCAAATGCCCTCCTGGCAGTTTTCCTGCCGAGAAAACCGGTCATGTGTACGAGGCTTGAGATTGAAAAAAACCCTACACATCTTATTGTCCTCCAATCTCATTGTGTGGCTCCATGTCTTGTTACACTCACCGAGACTAAATAGTTTCCTACCTACGCTAGGGTCACAATCGAGATATTTGTATATCACTATCATATCTCCTCTCCAGGGAGAATAGGTTTAGCACTTGTGGTTGTTCCTCATAACTGAGGTCCTCCAGTCCCCATATTAATTGTTGCCCTTCTTTGGACTCTCTTTAGTTCCAGGCCATCTTTCCTGAGGACTGGTGACTAAAAATAAATGGGATACTTAAAATGTGTCAGAAACAGTTTTTTTTTTAAGTGCTAAGATTATCGTTTTATCTCCGGAGTATATCCCTTTTTATGCATGCTAATAATCTGCTTGCTGTGGCTTGACATTGTATACTTTTGCTTAGTCTGTCTTCTACTAGGACCCCCAGCTCTTTCTCCTTCCTGGATTCCACTAGTGGTTCTCACCCTATAGAGTAACTTGCATTTTTCTGGTTTAGCCCCAAGTACATTACTATACATGTGTAGCGCCCCCCTGCTTTTTGTATAAGCGCTGCGTTAAAACTAGTTGGACTAGGAGAGTTAAGTTGCTTCTAGTTGTGATTTGTTTAGGTTGTTGACCTATGTCATTCTGGAAAAGTCCACTGGCTCGGACTGCATTCTGGGGATGTTATTTCATCCTTGGCCGCCAGTGGGATTTCTGTCGATGGAGTCTTCCTCAGCAGCCAATTGGAGAGGGTTTTTCCTCGCTGGGCATGCTGGGGAGGGGTATATCTGGGACCTAGGTCAGGTCTTCGGGGTTCTTCTTCACGTGCGCGGGCAGCGGCAGTCAACTTCAGGGTGTGCGCGCCCATGGACCCCGCCAACGCGGCCCGCCTGGCCAGGTTCCTGGTCCTTCCTGAGTCTCAGCCGGAGACGAGAATCAAGGGCCCTCAGTGACTTACTGGGTTCCCGAAGCTTAAGAGAATCCCAGACGGGGATTCGGTGACCAGGATGCTGGCAGGTATGCTTTGCTGCCACCCGATGACTTATGCTGAGAAATTACTGGGAGGATTCGCTCTGTTCGTACATTTAGTCTATCCAAATTACTGGCCTGTGGTATAGAGCTAGGCCTGTGAGAGAGACCCGTTCCTCCCAGCTAAGATTCGAGGTGGTGCCTCGGCTGCCAGGTCTGTGTGAGAGACACCTGTCCAGGGGCACCTTACCCACTCAGTCTCATAGAAGTGGTGAAGTGTGAAAATTTGTGCTACTAAGGGCTGATCTGCCTTGTGTATATCCAGGCCTGACAACGAAAGTTTCTCTTCCCTCATCAACCTATTCTTCCTTCACCAGAGTTGATGTTGGCTAATGTTGGCCTGGAATTAAAGCATTGAGAAAATCTTTATTGACTGTGTGGACCTCCGTTTACTACTTAGTTCTTCTGGTGCATCCGTAGACCAAGCTGGGGTAACTTAATTTGCCGATCCCAAAACAATCCAGCGGCTCCTTCGGGGGTAGCGCCACACATTTTTTTATTAACAAACCTCATATGCCATGTAGTTGCCCACCACATTAAACAATTTTTTTTGTAAAGTTTCTACGTCCTGCTTTAAAGTTATTGCCCTGTTTATTTTTGTGTCCTCAGCAAACACTGAGATTGTACTTCTTATACCAACCTCTATATTATTTATGAATAAATTAAACAAAATTGGTCACAGGACAGAGCCTTGTGCTACCCCACTTACCACGCCAGACCAGTCTGAGTTCATGTAATTTATCACCACCCTTTGGACGCTCCTCTGTCACCAGTTTTCTGCCTGGGAACAAACCCTATGGTCTATGCCTACAGACCTCAGTTTGTAGATTAAGCATGGTGGACTGTATCTAATAGGGCTGCGCATCTTCACCGGTCTCACGATTCGATGCGATTACAATTATCAAGTCCACGTTTCGATTCGATTCCACGATGCATAACGATTGCAGCACAAGTGCGCATGGCTTTCATAAAAAAAAATTTAAAATTAAGTACTCAATTTTCTTTTCTATCTGTTCTTAAAAAACAAAAACAAACACACAATAACACTTCCTGCATGTAGCAAAGTCTAAACACAGCAGACATGCTACAGGAGATGGTCAGAGACTGCGGACATAGTACAGGAGATGGTCAGAGACTGCAGACATGCTACAGGAGATGGTCAGAGACAGCGGACATGCTACAGAGACTGCGGACATGCTACAGGAGATGGTCAGAGACTGCAGACATGCTACAGGAGATGGTCAGAGACAGCGGACATGCTACAGAGACTGCGGACATGCTACAGGAGATGGTCAGAGACTGCGGACATGCTACAGGAATGGTCAGAGACTGCGGACATAGTACAGGAGATGGTCAGAGACTGCGGACATAGTACAGGTGATGGTCTATATTTAACCTCCATACAGCCCAGTCCCTGCCTGCAGTGACAATGACTTATCACAGGTGACAGTACACCACTACATGCCTGTACTCCGTGTCCCCGGATCACAGCACCCCCCTCCTCCTCTGTACTTACATGCTGCTCTGCGCACAGAGGATGATTAGAGGGAACTTACTTGTGTCATTGCAGCCTTGTAATGAGATGGGCGATCTGCCTGCTCACCATCCCCCGATCTCCATTCTCTCGTCAGCAGGGAATTCTCAGCGTTTGTATATGCCTCGCTAATGTGACTGACTGACTGCCCGGCCCGCCTCTCTCCACTCTGGTCTCTCGTGTCTCCTGGCGTTAGCCCCGCCCACTGACTAACTATCAGATCAGTAGAAAGGCGGGAGGATAGTGTTTGTATATGCCGCACTAATGTGACTGACTGCACGGCCCGTCTATCTTCTATGTCCACTCTGCTCTTACGTCTCTCCTGGCGTCATCCCCTCCCACCTTTCTACTGATCTGATAGTTAGTCAGTGGGCGGGGCTGACGCCAGGAGAGACATAAGAGCAGAGTGGAGATAGGCAGACTGTGCAGTCAGTCACATTAGCATGGCATATACAAACATTACCCTCCCGCCTTTCTATTAATCTGATAGTTCTAGTCAGTAAGCGGGGCTGACGCCAGGAGAGACGTGAGTCGTAAGAGGAGAGAGGCGGGCCAGGCAGTCACATAAGCGCTGTGAAAAATAAATGGTACATCTGAACGGAGCGCTCTCCCGGGAGGGGCGGGGCGAAAACATTGATTATTACGGTCGCTTGCATTGGTGCCACATTGGGGACACCCGAATCGCGATGCACTGATGCAGCGATTAAATTTGACACCCCTAGTATCTAATGCTTTTGCAAAATCCAGATACACCACATCCATAGGCCTTCCCCTATCTAGATGGTAACTCACTTCCTCATAGAATGGTATCAGATTGGTCTGGCAAAAATTACCTTTCATAAACCGATGCTGATTACTACTAATGATACTGGTTTCATCAGCATATTCTTGGATATAGTCCCTTATCATCCCCTATAATAGTTTACATGCTATTGTATCAATGTTAGGCCTCGTACACACGATCGGACATATCCGATGAAAACGGTCCGCGGACCATTTCCATCGGATATGTCCGATCGGGAGTTTGATCCGATGGCGTGTACACACCATCGGATCAAATTCCCCGCCGCCGGACGGCGCGGTGACGCTGCGGTGACTTTGACGCCGCCACGTCACCGCCACGTCACCGCACCAGGAAGTTAAACACTTCCGCGCATGCGCCGAATCCATTCGGCGGCGGCGCGGCGGCGGTGGGGGACGACATGTCTGCTGGTAAGTGTACTAACCAGCAGACATGTCGGGCGGACAGATTCCACCGGATAGATTTCAAAGCATGCTTTGAAATCTGTCGGGTGGAGAAATCTGTCCGCTAGCCCATACACACGAGCGGAGATGTCTGCTGAAATGGTCCATCGGACCGTTTTCAGCGGACATATCCCCTCGTGTGTACGAGGCCTTAGACTGACCGTCCTGTAGTTTCCAGGAATATGTCTCTGCCCTTTTTAGAATATTGGTACCATGTGGGCTTTTCGCCAATCAGCTGGTACCATTCCTGTTAGTATGCTGTCTATAAAGAATAGGAATAAAACATGGAGATATGGATGGATAGGTGAGTTTGCTTTAAATATTAAAATAAAGTTTTTGGTTTGTGGTGCTCAGATGTGTAGTTCTGCTTTAACATGATAGTATTTTTCACCCTAATGCAGAGAATGCATTAAGGTAAAAAACCTCCTGCCTTTACAACTGCGTTAATAAATCAATAGCCATAAAATGTATATCTTTTTCTTCATCACAGACTCATCATAATACATACATGAAAAAAATATATATATATTTCCGAAATACATACAGCAATAACACATTACATTCTATTCACAAACCCCCACAAAAAAAGGAGCAATCTACCTAAAAATATAAAAAAAACTCCTGCCTTTACAGTCACGTTAATAAATCAATAATGCGGGTGGTCATTTTTTGGTACTCAAAGAAACCATAATGCATATATGTATATTAATCCAGTGTTTCGCAACGCCTGTCCTCAAAGCATCCCAACAGGTCATGTTTTCAGGATTTCCCTCAGATAAAACAGCTGTGGTGATTACTTAGGGCCCTTTCACACGGGCGGACCATTCAGGTCCACCTGCCAGTTTTTTAGTCAGACCTGAACGGGCGCTCCATGCTCCACTATGAAGCCACGGATGTCAGTGGTGACATGCCCGCTGACATCCGATCCGCCAAAGTGTGACGGAGGAAAACCCTACTTTTCTCTCCGTCTATCGGATTGGGTGACAACAGACTCTCTCTCTCTTTCTCTCTCTGTGTGTATATATATATATATATATATATATAGGGCCAGATTTAAATAGTATTTACGTTGGTGTATCAAGAGATACGCCGTGTAAATACTAAGAATAGCCGGCGTATCTTTTTTTGGTATTCATAAAAGAAGATTCGCCGGAATTCTGCTAATATACGAGCGACGTAAGTCTGTTACACCGTCGTATATTAGTTGTAGTTTTACGCTGGCCGCTAGGTGGCATTTCCGTTGATTTCTGCGTTGAATATGCAAATGAGCTAGATACACGTATTCCCGAACGTATTTGCGCCCCGTCGTCGTAGTTTACGTCGTTTGCGTAAGCGTTATTCCGGCGTTAGGTTACCCCTGCTATAGGAGGCGCAGCCAATGTTAAGTATGGACAGCGTCGAATTGTACGTCGTTTACGTTGTTTGCGTAAATCGTTCGGGAATGGGGCTGGACGTCATTTACGTATACGTCGTTTACATTGACTAGTTGCGACGTGTTTCACGCATGCGCACTTAGAAACGTCCAGGGACGGCGCATGCGCCGTTCATAAAATACATAAATAGCGTGGGGGTCATGATTCATTTACATGAATCACGCCCCCACATTACTCATTTGAATTAGGCTCCCTTACGCCGGACACTTTACACTACGCCGCCGCAACTTTTGGAGTAAGTGCTTTCTGAATAAGGCACTTGCTCATAATAGTTGCGGAGGCGTAGTGTAAAGTGCATACGCTACGCCCGCACACAATTACGCCCCCTTTTTCTGAATCTGGCCAAAATGTCTACATATGTTTGGTAAAAAAAATGGAATGGAATGTTTTTATTGTTTTTACTGGTAATGGCAGCAATCTGCGTTTTTTAGCGCGGCATTGCGGTGGATTAATCTTTCCCCAAATTACACTTTTTGGGGACTAGTGACATTATTACATTAATCAGTGGTATAAAAATGCACCCATCAATGTAAAATTACACTGGCAGGGAAGGGGTTAACAATAGTGGGCAATCAAGGGATTAAGTGTGTTTCCTCAGCGTATTCTAATTGTAGGGGAGGTGGGCTTACTGAAACATGACAGAGATTATTGTTCCCAATCACTGGGAGCAGTAGATCTCTGTCATGTCGCTAGGCAGAACGGGTAAATGCCTTGTTTACTGTTTGCAGTTCCCCATTCTGCCTCTCCTCCCCCCGATCGCAGGCTGTCAGCAAATATAGAGTCCACGGACACGCTCCCGCGGCACGCAGAGGCCACGTTATTCTGCTTTTACGGACTGACGTACAGGTATGTCAGTTTGTGCAGGAGAGCAATTCTCTCTACGTTTATCAGCGTGAGTCGGTCAGCAAGTGGTTAATGTTGAATACAAACAGATTATTTTTACATTTTTGTTTTTCTACCCGTGTATGGCCAGCTTTAAGGGGCCCTTTCACACTAGCGGATCCCGTGAAGATCTATTCCTTAAATATCCGCTTGCTCAGCGGGGAGCGCTCCGTTGATCCCCGCTGAGCCGGCAGATGACAGGGCAGTCCCTGCACACACACCATGCAGGGACCGCCCTGTCAGATCTCCGCTCTGCTCTATGGGGGGATCGGGTGAATACGAACCGTCTGTTCATGTTCACCCGATCCATAGACAGATGGAAAAAATGGATTTTCCTCCGTCTGCAGAATCTGACCATAACAGGGACAGATGAGATTGGGTGTCAGCGGATATATCCCATAGGGATACATGTATGTCCGTATTTCATACCCAGCTTTATTCTAGTATTAATGCTAAAATTTTGGATTTGCATTCACTTTTTTTTTTTTCTGGTGACCCTGATCATCAAGACAAATAAAGAGGTAAATCCACCTAGTGAGGAAACATACAGCAATTAAACAGATGTTTGTGGCTAAAATGTGTGGCTTTACATACACTTTACAGTAAATCTACAATATTAAGCAAATAAGATGTGTTCATTACAAATACTGTATACTTTTCCTTTAAACAGTGACTATGCCCTTTCATAATCAGTAGTGGTGCTGCAAGTTTTTATTGGAGACCTCTATCCTTCTGTAAGACAAGTTTATTTGCCTTTTAATGATGGTCCAAACACAAAATAACGTAAAAAATAAAAAATAAATCTAATGGCAAAGATCCCTTTGATCGGCTTCATTTTCTCACACAAATCTACTCTCTTCTGAAAGAAGCGTTGGAGACAAATGTTTTACGCTGAATTGCCTCCAAGTCTTCTTTGCAAATACTTTAGATTTTTTTTTTGGTTAGACTACCAATGTGTTTAACTAGGCTTTACTAATTAATGTAAGCCAGTCCTGCCAATTTAGTGCTTTTTGTTCATGAATTTATACTGTATATCTGTGTGAGCTGAGATGCAATCACATCCTTTGGGCTATGTAGCTGGCTTGTATAAATTAAATGGATGAGTGTAATTAAAAGGGGTTTGGAATTAATTGTTCTATTGAGCTTGCAACTGTAAATTGTCCACATTTTTGTGAACCAGCTCTCATGTCACAGGATTGGTTGTTTTGGTCATTTAGACCAGTGGCATGCATACTAATTATTGTGTGTGTTTCACTTTGCATAGAATGATAAGACTGTTGAGTCTGGACTGCCTTTTGTCTGGCAAAGCTAAACTTTTCTTAACCACTTCAGCCCCAGAAGGTTTTACCCCTTAAAGCGGAGGTTCACCCAAAAGTGAACCTCCGCTTTTCGGAACCCTCCCCCCCCCCTCCGGTGTCACATCTGACACCTTACAGGGGGGAGTGAGTGCAGATACCTGTATAAAGCAGGTATTTTCACCACTTCCTGGTATAGACCCCCACGGGAGTCCGACCCCTACGCTTCGCCCCGCCCCGCCCACTCGGCTCCTAGAACACAATGGGGACCAGTGGGAACGGCGCAGCATGACTCGCTCATGCACTGTAGGGAACCGGGCAGTGAAGCCGCAGTGCTTCACTTCCCGATTCCCTTACCGAGGATGGCGGTGGGGGAAGCCGAAAGCCGAGCTACCGTTTGGCTTCGGCTGGCGACGTCAGGGGCGACCTGGACAGGTAAGTGTCTATTTTTTAAAAGTCAGCAGCTGCTGTATTTGTAGCTGTTGGGTTTTAAAAAAATAAAATAATCAGGTGAACCGCCGCTTTAATAACTAGGCCATTTTTTGTAATACGCCACTCCGTCACTTTAACTGATAATTGCGCTGTCATGCGATGTTGTACCCACACAAAATTGATGTCCTTTTTTTCCCCACAAATAGAGCTTTCTTTTGGTGGTATTTCATCACCTTTGCGTTTTTTTTTTTTTTGCTTTATAAACAAAAAAAGACTGACAATTTTGGAATTGCGGCCGCCGACATTGGCTCCGGCCCCACGCATGTGCCCACTGTATTTATTACACAAAGCACTGAACCGGTACAGCGATTCGTGCAATATAGCTGCCCTGCCGCTGTATAACTGCGGCGGCTGGTCGGCAAGTGGTTAATGATTTCAGTTTTGTTAGTTATTTTAGTTATTTTAAAATAAATAAAAGGTTTTAATTTATAAGAAAGGTACATCAAAAAGTTACAAGAAGTATGGACTTTAATGTAAAAAGTTTATTAATTGTATTCAATTACAAAACTTTAAAAACATCACCAACTTAGTGTTAATTTAACATCATCACACAGAATATCCATTCTGCTTAAGCAATATACAGTATGCAGTAACTTCAGCTCTACATGTTTTACCAAGATATGGCTTCTTGAGGAGTCTTATGATTCCTGCATAAGCTATCACTATGAATAGAATATACAAAACATGATTGATAAAATAAACAAATGTCTGCTATTTAATAATCAAAATGGCAATAATAACAACAATAACTATTAAAAAAAATGGAAAATAGATCATGTTGAAGGAATGTCATACCAGGGTGCTCAGAAGTGTCAAAACAAATGAAAGGATCGATGTGGGAGGCTATCAGCAAAGCTTGGACCTTTCATTTGTTTTTACACTTCAAAACGCCCCGGTATAAAATTCCTCCTACGTGATCTCCACCCAAAACTCCAAAGTTTGATCCAAAATATGCTTAGTACAGTCCCAAAATCTTAATGAGAAGTAGTCCATAACTTGGAAATCTTACATGTGATTAAA
This sequence comes from Rana kukunoris, assembly GCA_029574335.1. Lineage (NCBI taxonomy): Eukaryota > Metazoa > Chordata > Amphibia > Anura > Ranidae > Rana > Rana kukunoris. The sequence goes on from JAJQKJ010000323.1 coordinate 27,951, forward strand.
AGACCATCCAGTCGTAAAGTATAGTGTGTGTAATCACTCACCAGAAACAAGGCAAATTTCAGCATTAGATTATCATTACATTCCACCGGGTGTATTGAAAGTAGCCTCCACGGCCGTGCACCTCCATCAATCTAAACACATTTGCCAGATAACATGATGCCTAGAACTACTACAGATCGATGTGGTATTACAGCGTTGGGTAACCATTGGATGGAGGACTCCAGAAGAACCATAAACTGTAAAAAAAAAAAAAAAGCTTAATAAATAGCCATGATAGCCATGTGTCTTTACTAATAGTTCAATCTTGGTAATGGACCCAGGAGGAACTTTACTATGTACTTTTGATGTGATATGGTGCATTTGATCCCCTGACACCTGGTAGCTTTCAGAATATTATAAGAAAGGCAGTTTAACAGTCAACTATTGTATATTATAGTGAGCTATAAAAATATATTGTAAATGATATTGCAAATTTCAGTATATCGTATAATGCTAATGACGAACCAAATCAAAACAGAGTGACATCTTTAGGAAGCAGAATAAAATGACATCAGGATATAGAAAGTATAGTATAAATTGACCTTGTTTATGATGATACTTCATATAAATAAAGGAAGATATCAGTGGAGCTAAATTCAAAAAGTGAAGATTTTCTGTGTAAGGCCTCGTACACACAATCGGTTAAACAGAAGACAACGGTCGGATGGACCGTTTTCATCAGTCAAAACCGATCGTGTATGGGCCCCAGAGGTTTTTAACCATCGGTTAAAAAAAAGCCAACTTGCTTTAAATTTAACCTATGGATTCCTAACCGATGGGTCAAAACCGATCGTTAGTAGGCACGACCATCAGTTAAAAATCCATGCATGCTCAGAATTAAGTCGACGCATGCTTAGAAGCATTAAACTTCATTTTTTCAGCACGTCGTTGGGTTTTACGTCACCGCGTTCTGACACGATCGGTTATTTAACCGATGGTGTGACGGAAATCAGTCAGCTTCATCGGTTAACCGATGACAACGGTCCTTCAGACCATTCTCATTAGATGGACTGATCGTGTGTATGCAGCTTTATAGGTAACATTGTTGTCGGAAAATGTTAAAGCATGCCATCCAACATTTGTCCGTGGGAAATGTGACGAGAATTGTCTGATGGAGCATATAAACGGTCAAATTTTCCGACAACAGCCTGTCATCACACAATTCCTGTTGGAAAATCAGATCATGTGTACGAGGCTTAAAGGGTCACTAAAGGAAAAAAAATTTGGGCTTAAATGACTGTTTACAGGGTATAGACATAAAAGTTAACTGATTCCTTTTAAAAATAGATAAAAATCAATCATATAATCAACCTACAGTTCTAGTTTTGTTTTTGCTGTTATTTCCTGTCTCTCTGATGTACAGAGCCAGAGAGCCACTAGAGGGCAGTGATAGTTTGTCTAAAACCCCTCAGCACCAACCCAGTTTCAGTTTACACACAGTAATCACACCTCCTTGATTAGTGACCACAGTGAGAAAGCTCCCAGCACTGTGGTTATAAGGAAACAGACAACCAGGAAGTGTGGAGATCAGAGCAGAATTACAGCAAGATCAAAGCAAAAACGAACAACGAGGACATGAAAACAGCACTGCAGTAAGGTAAAGGAAGCTATTTAGCAACCCTTTAAATACGGTCCTTCTGACAATTTTTGTCCAACTTTCGGCCAACAAATGTTGGATGGCAGGCTAGTAAATTTTCGGCGCACAACAGTCTGTTGTCTGATTTTTGTATCGTCAGTACACAAGTCCATCACACAAAAGTCAAAAGTACAAACACATGCTCGGAATCAATGCTCACCAATCACGAAATTAGCAGAAGGGGCCCAAAGGGTGGGGCTCAAGAGCTCAAATTCCTAGTAGTACGTCACTCGTTCGTGTTTGACGTACACTTCTGGGGTCTCCGTCGTGTTTAGCTCACATGACTCAGTTATGTGACTGCTGACATCAGTGCTAGACAGCCAATCCCTGATGTTTGTGACGCACAGGTGCTGACACAATAGCGTCTGTGCCCTGTGCGTCCAATACACGTAACCACGGGGCACCACGCGGGGTATTGTGGGACTCGTAGCACAAAATGGCGCTGGGATAATGTAATGATGTCCCTATATAAGTTGCATTCCTTCTCCCCATCCTCCCCCTCCTCCCCCTCGTGTTATTGTGTTTAAGTATGTTATGTCATGGCATGTAGACAAAAGGTGTGAATACGCATCCCAACATGTGTAAGGAGGGGCTGCCTGCTTGTTATAATCCCTTGTGTTTCAACTGTAGTTTCTGTTTGAATGTACAAGTGTCGAGTTTCCATTGGTTCTTCCTTGTCCCCTACCTCCTCTATGACAAGGCTAAGGGGAGTGTCCCTAACTGTGTTTAAAAGTGTATGTTTGTACTTAATAAACAGTTTATGCTCTGCATGTTTAACCCTCAACATCTGTGTGGTTTGCCTTGTAATTGGGGGTTAAGGACTGGTTATGGCGAGTTGGCCAGCTGAGGGTGCATGTGGACACAGTTCTGGCGGACAGACTCATGTTGAGTATGGGGGTCCATGACATGGACCACCACCCCCGGACTGCCCTCCATTACCCTGTCTATGTGCGTTAGAAGCCTGTGTATATTAACCACTTGTCCACCGCCCACCGTCAAATGACGGCGGGCGGAGGACTCCAATATCCTGACTGCACGCATCCCTATACTGTCGGTAGCGGCGTGTCACGGAGACACCGCTCGTTAATCGACAGGGGTGAACAGCGGCGAGGATGCGCTGTTAACCACGTGATCGGCCGTGATGAAGTCACGGCTGATCACGCATTGCAACAACCCCAAAGTGCAAGGCGCGCGTTCACGATCGCGCCGCGCGTGCCCAACGGTGGCAGCGTGTTCCCGGGAACACTGCTCGTCACCGACAATGGTACACAGCCATTGGTCAGGGCTGTGTACCACGTGATCAGCTCTGATCACTAGCGTAAACAAAGAGCTGTAACTAACTGTTACCAGCTCTTCTCCCCTCACACATCGTTTCCAGTGTGAGGGGAGAAGAGCTAGAAGCAGTGAGTTACAGTACTGTGTTACTGTAGTGTCTGCACAAACACCACATCTGTCCCTTTGCCCCCCCCCCAATTGTCACCAGTCACCAGGGGCGGACTGGGCCGGGATGCAAAGTGGACATTTACCCCCAGGCCGTCCCGATTGATATGCAAAACGGCCGCGGGCCGGCCCTCGCTGACGTTTTTTTTTTTTCCTTTGATGAAGTCGGCCAGGCCACACAAAAGCCCTGTGATTGGCCGAACAGGGTCATGTGTGGCCGCACGCTGTGGAATTCTGGGACATGTAGTCATGATGCAAGGCTCGCATCATGACTCATGATGCGAGCCTCGCATCATGACTACATGTCCCAGAATTCCACAGCGTGCGGCTGCACATGACCCTGTTTGACCAATCACAGGGCATTTGTGTAGCAAGCGCCCTGCAAATGGATCGACGGAGGCGGAGCTGGTCACGTGTAGATACGGCCAAGCTCGGCTGGTTGTGACCACTTACTGGAGTCCTAGGGCACTGTGTATTTCTGAGGTCTCTGTCTCATCTAACCTCCCCCCGTTTCAGCCATCCTCCTCTGTCAGCCCACCCATCCTCTGTCAGCCCACCCATCCTCTGTCTGCCCACCCATCCTCTGTCTGCCCACCCATCCTCTGTCAGCCCACCCATCCTCTGTCTGCCCACCCATCCTCTGTCTGCCCACCCATCCTCTGTCAGCCCATCCTCTGTCTGCCCACCCATCCTCTGTCAGCCCATCCTCTGTCTGCCCACCCATCCTCTGTCAGCCCACCCATCCTCTGTCTGCCCACCGATCCTCTATCTGCCCACCCATCCTCTGTCAGCCCACCCCCTCTCTGTCAGCCACAGCAGGGAGCCAGGCCAGCCACCTGCAGCAGAGTGCATTGAAGGTGCCAATTCCGCCAGTCACGCACCCACCCACTGACCCACAGCAGGGAGCCCTCAGGCCAGCCACCCACCCACAGCAGGGTGCACCGTGCAAGCCAGCCACTGACCAACAGCAGGGAGCCAGGCCAGCCACCCACAGCAGGGTGCATTGTGCCAGCCAGCCAGCCACTGACCCAAAGCAGGGAGCCAGGCCAGTCACCCACAGCTGGCTGCACCATGCCACGAAACACCCACCCATTGACCCACAGCAGGGAGCAAGGCCAGCCACCCACTCACAGCAGGGTGCTCCGTGCAAGCCAGCCACTGACCCACAGCAGGGAGCCAGGCCAGCCAACCACAGCAGGGTGCACCGTGCAAGCCAGCCACTGACCCACAGCAGGGAGCCAGGCTAGTCACCCACAGCAGGCTGCACCATGTCAGCCAGCCACCGAAACACCCACCCATTGACCCACAGCAGGGAGCCAGGCCAGCCACCCACTCACAGCAGGGTGCACCGTGCAAGCCAGCCACTGACCCACAGCAGGGAGCCAGGCCAGCCAACCACAGCAGGGTGCACCGTGCAAGCCAGCCACTGACCCACAGCAGGGAGCCAGGCCAGTCACCCACAGCAGGCTGTGCCGTCTCAGCCAGCCACTGATCCACGGCAGAGAGCCAGGCCAGCCACCAACAGCAGGGTGCCAGGCAGCCACCCACAGAAGCCAGCCACCCACGGTGACCCACCCACAGCAGGGCCAGGGTGCCAGCCACCCATGGTGACTCATCCACAGCAGGGCCAGGGTGCCAGCCAGCTACCCACGGTGACCCACCCACACCAGGAAACCAGCCAGCCACAACAGGGTGCCAGCCAACCACCCACAGGAGCCAGCCAGCCATGGTGACCCACCCACAGCAGGGAGCCAGCCAGCCACCCACAGGAGCAAACCACCCACACCAGGGATCCATCCAGCCACAGCAGGGTGCCGGCCAGCCACCAACAAATGCCAGCTAGCCACCCACAGTAACCAGCCACAGAGGATGCGGGAGCCAGCCACAGCTACAGCACCCATAGTTAAGGTAAGAGTAGAGCTACAATTTTATTTCTACTTTGTGAGAGGTTGGGCAGAGGTGAGAGTCATGGCACACAAAGGGGGTCCCATTAGACTCTGTTGTAGTCTCTAATGGGGGCTAGATGGACACTTTCTAACAGACTGTCCATGGGACACTGTTAGAAAAAGACCAACCTCCAGGTCCCGTTGGACTCTGTTGTTAAACATTTTTATTTTATTTTTAAAAGGAAGTACTTTGTACAAATTGAAGGGGCGGGCCAGGGGTGGGTTATGATAGGGCCGGGAATGGGTCATGGCCTGGGCATGACAGGGGGCACTTGCTTTATTTTGTCTGGAGGCCCTGGGTGTTGTCAGTCCACCCCTGGGCAGCAAGGTGCGTCAGGGAGTTGGGACCCACATGACTGGCTTGGGCTGCAAGTTTACTTGACCCCAGGACAGGAACATCACTTCACACACCCAGGATCGGAAGAGGCCACGCAAGTACCTGCTGAGCTGGCACTGGCAAGGGCAGCTGCATTCACTGAGATGAGAGACCCTGACACCCGCAGCTGAATCCCACATCCCATCTACCCCCATACACCCTTTTTACCCTGCCCCAGGCCAGTGCCCACCCAGTAACCTAAAAATTGCCCTCAAAACTGTGGGTCCTGCTGGGAACTGGCCATGGCCAGCAGGACCCACATGTCCGTAGCCAGCAGGACCCCCAGGTGGACAGGCAGCTCCCAGCAGGACCCACATGTGTGGGTCCTGCTGGTAGCTGGCCACTGATCTGTGGGTCCTGTTGGCCACTGACCTATGGATCCTGCTGGCCACTAGCCTAGGGTGACCAGAGGACACTGTCCCTGGACCAAGTCTGTCCCCGTATTGTTCATGCTCTGCAGGGCCAATTGGGAGCAGGTGCACCGCGAGATGGGGCAGTGGGAGGGTTCCCCGGGTTTGTGCCCATTGGGCTACCTCGGAGGGGGAACGCCACCAGATTTCACAGAGCGGGGATCTCCCACTTACCAAGTCCCACCTCCTGGACTGGCTCCTATGATAGACAGCACACTGATGATGTTCATCATGGAAGCGGCCACGCTGGGTAAGTGGGAGATCTCCGCTCCGTGTAATCCGGCTGCTCTCCTCTCTAATCCCCAGGCACTGGCGAGGCTGCGCTGATGGGCACTGGCGAGGCTGCGCTGATGGGCACTGGCTAGACATGTGCAGACTGGAATATTTCGTTTCGTTTTTTCACTTTCGTTTGGAAAATACATTTATTTAGTTACTCCCGAAAATCATTTTGATTTATTTAGTTTTTCGTTGGGGAATAGCTTTCGTCCGAAAATCCAATAATACTTGGTTTCTGTCGAATGGTCAAAAGAATATTCGACGGAACGTCGAATCTTTTTGGTTGATGGTGAACTATCAAAATCTATTCTCTGTAATGTCAAATCTATTATTTCTATAGTGTCGAATCTTTTCTCTATAATGTCGAATCTTTTCTCTATGATGTCGAATATTTTCCCTATAATGTCGAATCTCTCTATATCGAATTTTTACCGCAACGAAAATTAAAATAAAGCATTTTTTATGTCGGATCTTTCTGTCTTCGTTTCTTGCACTTTCGTTATCGTTTGTTAAAACGATAACGAAAAAAACGGATTTTCGGACGAAAATGCATTCTAACGAAAATGAATGCACATGTCTAGCACTGGCGAGGCTGCGCCTATTCGGTGGTTCAAAGGGCCACTTGATTGGACTTGCCCCCCAGGCCTAAGGCCGCCAGTCCTCCCCTGCCAGTCACCCAACAGTCACCCATAAAGTGCACCTGTCACATAAATAGACTGCCATCAGCGGTGCAACCGTCACCCACCAGTGACCGTACCCTGTCACCGTCACCCACCAGTGACCTGCCCTGTCACCGGTCACCCACCCGTGACTTGCCCTGTCACCCGTTTATGAAGAAAAAATACTAATTTGCTAAATTTTATGACAGAAACAAAGAAAAATGCAATTTTTTCACAAAATCTACCGTCTTTTTTTATTTATAGCGCAAAAAATAAAAAACCCACGAGTGATTAAATACCACCAAAAGAAAGCTCTATTTGTGTGAAAAAAAGGACGCAATTTTTATTTGGGTACAGTGTTGCATGACTGAGTAATTGTCATTCAGTGTGAGAGCACCGAAAGCTGAAAATTGGTCTGGGTAAGAAGGGGGTTTAAGTGCACTGTATTGAAGTGCTTAATGTCCCTCTGCCTGGCATAAACCCAGACTGATCAGGGTGTACAAAGGCAGTAATGACAGAATTCAAGCAGCCGGCTAGAATTTTTGCAAGGACTTTTAAGTCTACATTCAGAAGGGATATCGGCTGATATGAGGAACACAATTCGGGATCCTTGCCAGGCTTAGGGGGAACCACTACCACCGCTTCGATGGAAGGGGGCAAAAAAGCCACTCTCCAACGCTTTTAACATTACAGAATTACATGGTATGTGGGAATCAGATCCTCAGCATAGTGTTCAAGAATTACGCCGGGAACCCGTCAGGGCTTGGGTTTTCCCCCATTTACAAAGATGAGACCGCCATTTGAATCTCTTTAACCACTTCCCGCTTGGTCAATAGTCAATTGAGCGGGCGTCTGACACCCTGCATCACCGATCTCGGTAAAGAGCGTGTCCAATCACGATAATGATGTAAACAGGAAGAGCTGTTGATCGGCTCTTCCTCACTCGCGTCTGACAGACGCGAGTAGAGAAGAGTCGATCGGCGGCTCTCCTGACGGGGGGTTCACGCAGATTGTTTATCAGCGCAGCCTCCCCTCAGATGCCAACACTGGACCACCAGGTAGTGCCCCCCGGTGCTCAATCTAGAAAAAATAGGCAAAAAAAAACAATAAAAAAAGAAATCGAACACAATTGATGCCAATCAGTGCCCATGTTGCCAGTCAGTGCCCATTTGTGGCTGAAATGATGCCCAGCAATGCCATCAGTGCCACTCCCCAGTGTCCATCAGTGCCATCCCTCAGTGTCCATCAGTGCCACCTCTCAGTGTCCATCAGTGCCACCTCTCAGTGCCCATCTATGCCCAGTGCCCACCTATCAGTGACCATCTGTGCCAACCATAAGTACCCATCAGTGCCACCAATAAGTGCCGCCCATGAGTGGCAATCAGTGCCGCCAAAGAGTGGCCATTATTGCCGTCTATGAGTGCCCATTAGTGCCGCCTATGAGTGCCCATCAGTGCTGCCTACGAGTGCCCATCAGTGCCGCCTATGAGTGCCCATCAGTGCAGCATACCAGCAATGCCTATCGGTGCCCATCAGTGCCACCTCATCGGTGCCCATCAGTGCCGCCATATCAGTGCCCATCAGTGCCCATAGTTGAAGAAGAAAACTTACTTTTTTACAAAAAAAATACAGAAAACAATAAAAGCTTAATTTTTTTCAAAAATTTCAGTCTTTTTTTAGTTTTTGCGCAAAAAGTAAAAATCGCAGAAGTGATCAAACACCACCAAAAGAAAGCTCTATTTGTGGGAACAAAATGATAACAATTTCATTTGGGTACAGTGTAGCATGACCGCGCAATTGTCATTCAAATTGTGACAGTGCTGAAAGCTGAACATTGGCTTTGGCAGGAAGGTGCGTAAGTGCCTGGTATGGAAGTGGTTAAGGGTAATGAGACAATCTAACTGATTTCTAGCCCAATCCGGGATCCAGGGCAAATTAACAAAGTCCAGGTACATGTGCAGTTCCTTCTCCTCAGTGTACAACACCCGAAAGCTGTACAGCTCAGGATAGTTTTAAGCAAACCGGGCATTTATCTGCCTGAAAGATATCTTTATTATTAATGATTTCACTGTCCAAAAAATAAAGACAAACATAACAAATGTGGAATTGTAAGACTAGAATTATTCTGTTTTGTTAATCTGTTATTTATATAAATGGATTTCAGAGGCGTCGTTAGGCCCTGGCTAGGGGGGCTGGAGCCCCGAATGTGGCCCTGAAAAGCCCCGAGTCTCAAAAAAGCACCATACACTCGTTAGCCCCGAACACCGCCGAGCAGGAAGCGAGTCACAGGTCCCGCCTTCTGGAGCCTGCAGAACATAAGATGGACGTCCCAGTGGTCCAATGTCCAACCGTGGGATGTGTGACGTCCATCATATGCGCCGCTGGCTCCAGAAGGCGGGAATTTCCAATCCCGCAGTCGCCGTCACATCACATACTGAGATCCCCGCTCAGCGCTGAAGCGGGACTCAGAAGAAGACTGAGGAGGAGAGATGAGATCAGGGCAGCGGAGGAGCGATCGCGCCATGCCCGGACCGCGTCCCCCGAGAGGCCGCCAGGCTGCAAGACAAGTTTCATCTACCCTCTCCGCGGCCGCCCGGGTGGACGTAAACACACAGAGGGTGGAGAAGCTAGATGAGAAGCCTTCGGCCTCTCCACGGCCGGGGGGCGTGACTGCGGGCGGGGAGGGGCCAGAGCAGACACTCACACTGGCTGCTGCTACAACACCGGCCCAGATAGCAGAAAACGTGAGTACAGCCCCCGCCTCCTGTAACCTGTATAGGAGAAGCAGTGGGGACAGCTGCATATAAAAAATCCTTTTCTCCATCTCCCTTCTGCAATATTGGAATGCCTGAGGCTGCGAGAGGTAGAGGAAAAGCAGGCATTCCAATACTGGAGAAGAGAGATGGAGAAAATTATTTTTTATATGCAGCCAACCCCACTGCTTCTCCTATACCACCCATACTCGTTGCCTCCTCGTGATCTCCACCTTCCCCCAGTACCCTGCCACCCCCCCAGTGATCTCCACCTCCCCCCAGTACTCTGCCACCCCCCAGTGATCTCCACCTCCCCCAGTACTCTGCCACCCCACAGTGATCTCCACCTCCCCCCAGTACTCTGCCACCCCACAGTGATCTCCACCTCCCCCAGTACTCTGCCACCCCCCCAGTGATTTCCACCTCCCCCCAGTACTCTGCCACCCCACAGTGATCTCCACCTCCCCCAGTACTCTGCCACCCCACAGTGATCTCCACCTCCCCCCAGTACTCTGCCACCCCACAGTGATCTCCACCTCCCCCCTCATACTCTGCCACCCCACAGTGATCTCCACCTCCCCCCAGTACTCTGCCACCCCCCCAGTGATCTCCACCTCCCCCAGTACTCTGCCACCCCCCAGTGATCTCCACCTCCCCCCAGTACTCTGCCACCCCCCAATGATCTCCACCTCCCCCCAGTACTCTGCCACCACCCCAGTGATCTCCACCTCCCCCCAGTCCTCTGCCACACCCTCTCCAGTACTCTCCACCTCCCCCCAGTCCTCTGCCACACCCTCTCCAGTGCTCTCTGCCACCCTCTCCAGTGCTCTTTTCCACCCTCTCCAGTGCTCTCTGCCACCCTCTCCAGTGCTCTCTGCCACCCTCTCCAGTCCTCTCTGCCGCACCACCCCCAGTCCTCTCTGCCACACCACCCCCCAGTCTTCTCTGCCACACCACCCCCCAGTGCTCTCTGCCACCCCTCTAACCTATTCTGACAAGATATTATTTTTCTTACCTTGTGAAGCCAGTGATGCTCACCTAATTCCTATATCTAGGTCCCTCAACCATCCCTGAAAAAGGACCTAACAAGTAAACGGAAGAGGAAATGGCTGTGGGCTGGGGCACCATGTAACGTGGTTTAAGGTAAGTGAAAAGGGCATTTATCCTATATATCTTTATACTGGGGAGGGGTTGAGAATACTTGATTGTGTATGTATGTAGGTCAGGTCAGTGGGTCAGGTCAGTGTATGTAGGACAGGTCAGTGGGTCAGGTCAGTGTATGTAGGACAGGTCAGTGTATGTAGGTTATGTCAGAACACACACACGTAGAACAGAGTATGTGTGTCAGGTAGGTCACCCCGCGCCACTCCACCGACCGTGCCCGAACCCCCCCCCCCCAGGTGCCGGCTTGGCTTCGGGCTGAAGCCCCTGGTCTTTTTGGCACCTAGCAACGCCCCTGGATGACATGTATATTAGCTAAGAATTTACACTATTGCTATATTTATCCCACACTTATTGAACGTCCTTGCTAAAGATTCAGATTCAGATTCAGATGCAGTTTTTCAACTTTAAACTTTACCACAATAAGGCAGGCCATGCACTGTGTAAATTTCTTTCCTGTAACCACAGGTTAATACTTTGTCCTAAATTAGAAGCGCCCCCTTTTTTTGTTTGTTTTGTATACAGCTGTTTTTTTTCTACCCTATATGTCAATGGTGCTACCTCAGTAAGAGACTGTTTATTATCTATTATGTATTAGGAGATTGGCTCCAGCTTTGAAATAGACAAAAGGGAACCGGAAAACAGACAGCAGAATTGTGAACTTCACTCTTTCAAGCATTAGTAAATAGATAGGAAAGTATATCATATTCCCTCTTTTTAACTTTATTTTAAATTTTTTCAGTTACTTCCTGGTTTCCATGCCTATGATGACATACATCCCAGGAGTCTTCAGAAGAGGAGGAGGGGTTTTCTTAGCTAAGCACACACCCCTGCCTGCATGCCTGAGCTAAGGGCAGATAGATTCCAGGAAGTAATATGAATCCTCAGTCCTTAGCTATATATGCTAGGGGGTGTTTTTCAAAATGATTTCTAAGCAAAATAAAGCATGGAGACATGGATGATTGGGGGAATTTGCTTTGAATATTAAGAATGGATTAAATAAAATGTTTGGTTTGTGGTGCTCGGATGCATAAAGGCTTATATGCAAGTTATCGCCATAAAAAGTGTTTGGGGGCTCAGCTACTGCCCCAGGGGACATGCACCAATGCACAAAAAAGTTCTTAAAATTTACTTTTTTTTTAGGAGCAGTGATTTTAATAATGCTTAAAGTGAAACAATAAAAATGACATCTTCCTTTAAATATCGTGCCTGGGGGTCCCCTTAGTATGCCTGTAAAGTGGCGCATCTTCCTAATGTGTTATACTGTGCAGCTGCAAAACTAATCTAAAGGTAAATATTTCATTTCAAATTTTTTTTTTTTTTTCACCGTCTATAGTGTTCCCTTGACTCTTATCTTCAATCGATCGGACTCTCTTTATGCTGCGTGCCTAAGGCACCCCGCATCTAGTCTTTGGAAGTCTTGTTTCCAACAAGGGTCATTGCTACACTGATTGCATGACGCCCTCATCACCTGTTTAGCTGATTTGCAAGGAGATTTCATCTACTCTCCATTCCAGCTTAATAGCACTGATTTTTGAAGGTAGGTACTATTACATATACTCTTCAGTTCTATTCTGTGATATGTCTATGATATTTTATTTTTGTTATACATACACCACACCTATTTCTTCGTAACCAAGATGTCTTTCCCTATTAACTATTAGATTCGCCTATTTCTATTCAAGTTGCTTCCCATATGTGAGGGCACCCCTCGCCCTTTAGGAAACCACTTTTCCTTCTAAAGTCCATCCGCATGTAAGCAGGTTCACCATCCGGGTAGGTTATTTCCTTGTGCCTTCTCTTCTACAAGGGGTTATTTTTTCCTTCTCTGTTGTTCTATTCGCACTTGTGTTTTTCACACCCTGCGAACAATCAGTTAGGCTCGCCACTAAGTTGTCCTCCCCTGTATTCCTGTTTTATTTGTTGGGTTCGGTAGGGTACCTGCTGCTTGCGTCCCGCCGCGGACCCTAGTCACACCTTCTACAATGATGTTAATGTGAACCATCTTTTGTTGTTCTTTGTTTTGTATTTATTGAAATATATGTTCTAATTTAAAAATCTTTTCTGTACTAGAGTTCTCATAACTGGAACGATCCGGCTATAAAATACCCCTGAAGAAGCCATACCTGGCGAAACTAGTAGGGTTGTCTGGATCACTTACTATATACCCCAACGAGTACTCCCAACTGTGTTTTTACTATATTTGTTTTCTTATGGTTTTCTTTTGATTTTCTTGTTTGTGTGTGCTAATTTATTAAGTAATTTAAATATTTAAAATAAAAAATCTTTTGTACTCAATACTGATGCAGTCTTCTTTGGTTTCTACCTAAAATTCCTTTCCCAGGCACCGTTATAATCCCCCTTCTCCCCCACACCTCTTCATTGCTTTTTTAGGGATGAGGTGCCATATATTAAAAAGGACTCTTGACCACTAACCCCACTTTCTCTTCATTTCAAATTGCTTGTGGCTAGATCCCAGCAATATAGATAAAATTCAATGAAAAAATTGACCCCCCACCAGTCCATACCAGGCACTTCAGGTCTGGTATGGACATTAAGGGGAACTCCACCACAAAGTAAAAATATATAAAAACAGCGTGGGGTCTCCCCCACGATCCGTACCAGGCCCTTATCTGAGCAAGTGGCCATGGCAGGCAAGGTAAAAGGGGAGGACAAGCAAGGACAAGCAATTATGGCTCTCACAGCAGAGTGCGTTGTGATTGACCAAAGCAGGCAGGTCACGCTCAAATTTCCCATGAACGCCCCATAATATTCGCCTAAACATCAAGCTCATCCCTAGTTCAAATCTACCTGTTAGGTATAGGTAACTCCTAATACCTTATTTATTTTTCCCTTTTTTCTTTTCATTTTTATCACTGTAAGATGGCAATTTTGGTGAATTTAATTTTTTCTACAAAATCAAGCAGAGTGGAGATAGGGGCAGTTGCCATTTTTGAGCTCTCTCGCTGTCAAGCATATCTGTTTATATTGCAGATATTGGAGGGTGAAACTCTGCTTTAACCAATGACACCACTAAGCTACTAATTCACTATCTTACTATCTCTCCACTCGACTACTTCAACTCTCTCCTTGTTGGCCTACCTCTACAAAGGCTATCACCCTTCAGTCTATCACAAATGCTGCTGTCAGATTCATACACTTTACTAACCGCAAAGTGTGTCCACCACCCCTCCAATTCAATCGTTTCACTGGTTTCTGCTCACCCAACAAATAAAATTCAGAACAACTACTAAAACAACATACAAAACCGTCACCAATCTTGTCTTACAATATCATCCAAAACATCCTTTTCACTCTTCTCAGGATTTTCTCCTCTAGCTCCCTCTTCAACTCCTCCCATGCCTACCTCCAGGACTTCTTCAGAGCCTCTCCTGTCCTCTGGAACCCTGTATACAAATCTCCTCAAGCTATCTCCCACTTAGCCTTTAGACGATCCATGAAAACTCATCTTTTTAGAGAAGCTTAGCCCACCCTTTCCTAACAACTGAGCTTATACTTTCTCCATCTCTGCACAATTATTATCTTTTTGTATTACTTGCACCTTCCTTTTACATTGTAAACTGTCATGAGCAGCTCCCTCCTAACCCTCTTGTCTTGAATTGTTACAGTACTGTCTCCCTTTATTTTCTAAAGTGCTGAGCAATCTGTTGGAGCGATATAAACACTATACAGTAATAATAAATAATAAGAGACGGGTATAGAAGTATAAAAAAACAGGAAAAAGTTAGCGAACATTGCTCTAGAAAAATTATAACTAGATTTAAATTGTTTGACAATATTAACATCTTCATGTTGAATGAATGAATGAATAAAAAACTTATATAGCGCGGCACATGCGAACCAAATCGCCTCTGGGTGCTCGTTGTTCGTGTCTCTCTTGACATCAAAAGAGCAGAGTTTTAATCTGTCTTCTAAAGGTCAGGTGGTTTTCCTCCAACCGAATGCTGGTTGGTAAAGCGTTCCATAGTCTGGGACCCTGGAAAGCAAACCTTCTTTCTCCTTTGGACTTGTATCTGGCTTTGGGTACCTTGACCAAGTTTCGGTCGGTGGATCGCAGAACGCGATTGGAATTGTGGGCTTCTATCTTTTCGCATTGATATTGCGGGGCCTTCCCATGGATGCACTTATGTGTCAGACAGAGTGCTTTAAAATTCTGTCCTTTACTGGCAACCAGTGAAGGGATCTCAGAGAAGGTGAGTTTGATTCCCAGGGTTTTTTTCCCAGTCACAAGTCTGGCGGCCGTATTTTGAACGACTTGCAGACGAGCGATTTGGTACTTTGGGAGTCCGAGGTAAAGGGCATTTGCATAGTCCAATCTTGAGTTTACAATTGTTCCTACCACGACTGCTACGTCTTCTTTGGGAATAAATGGAATAAGTCTGCGTAGTAGGCGCAGCAGATGGTGAGGTCCGCTGACTACTGACACTGTTTGTGCGTCCATTGTCATGTAGGTGTCGAAGATGACCCCGAGACTGTTGTAATATATTTTTTTAATCCCCTTGAGCTACCTATGCTAAACTGTAGGGGTATCATTTAATATTTATATAAGAATAACCTAAAATGCAACATCAAGTTCTGAAGACATATTTTTTTTTATTTTTTTTCAAATAACAGTTTTTTATTGATTTTTTCCCCATAAAAGATCAGTACAAAATATAGCAGCATATCAGGTGTAAGAGAGAAGAGGAGGTACAGAAATCCATCTTAATGAGCTTACATAGTGGCTCCAAAATTATTTGTACGATCAGTAAATTGTAAAACAGCTATAAATCAGAGGAAAGAGAAAGAGGAAAGGGGGGACGGAGTGAGGGGAAGGGGTTGGGGGAGAGAGAGAGATGAGAGGAAAGAGAAGGGAGGGGGTGGGGGCAGGCTAGTGGGGTGGGGGTAGTATCGTACCTCGGTGACCTGACGTTGGCTCATGGCGGGTCCTCTCCCATACGCCACCTCTCCCAGACAAGATCATGATCCTCCAACCTGTCCCGAATCCTAGCTGTCATCTTTTCCATGAGTTCTACATCCTTAACCCTAGCATAGAGGGCCTCTTGGGATGGGGGCGTCGGTTTCTTCCAGTGTAGTGCTATCAAGCACCTCGCAGCTGTGGTGATGTGTCTTAATAATTTTTTGTGGGGTTTGGCTATATGAGGCTGGGATAGGCCCAGTAGGAATAGCTTCGGGGAGAGGGGTATGGGCGCCTCCAGGAGGCGAGACAGGAGCTCTCGTGTTTGGGTCCAGAACGGGACAATCATGGGGCAAGTCCAATATATATGGAACAGTGTGCCCTTCGCTTGGTTTGCAGCGCCAGCATCGGTCAGAGGTGGAGGGTTAAATTCTATGGAGGACGTCCGGGGTCAGGTACCAAAAGAACAGCACTTTGTACGTATTTTCCTTATAAAGGGTGCAGATAGAGCTTTTGGCCGCCTGTCTCCAAACCGCCTCCCACTCCTCCTCCGAGAGCACTTCCCCCAGCTCCCTCTCCCATCGGAGCATATAGGCATGTTTACCTTTGTTTTGAAAGGGGTATTTGTTTAGGATTTGGTATATATCTGATATAAGGCCCCTTCGGGCCGTGCCCTCGAACACAAGACGCTCAAACGGGGTCGGTTTCGAGAAAAGGAGCCGGGGGGCTATTGTGTGGGCGTAATGGCGGATCTGTAAGTAGCTGAAGAAAGCTTGTCGTGGGATGTCATGTTTGGCTTGGAGATCAGTGAAGGAGTGCAGAATGCGAGACAGGGGGTCTACTAAATGACCGAAGTGGAAGAGATTCCGTGAAGCCCAGGGCCATGACATCTGGTGGGTTAGACTTGTCGGTAATTTGGGGTTATAGAGAAAGGAGGTCAGCAGGGAACTCTCGGACTTAAGTCCATGGTCTTGAGCTAGCCTCCTCCACATGCGCAGAAGCTGCTGCATAGAGCCCAGTAAACGTCCGGGCTCCACTGCCGCATTTGCGTTCCAAAGGAGGTTGTTTGGGTGTATTGGTGCCAGCCAGATCTTTTCCACCTCCGTCCACCTATTGTAGGACTTCTGGGGAAACCACGATGTCACCGCTCGGAGTTGTGAGGCCTGGTAGTATTTAACCAGGTCTGGGAAGGCCAGGCCTCCCTCGGTTCGCGTGGCCGTCATGACCGAGCGTGGGATCCTGTGGCGCCTGTAGTTCCACACAAATCGGAGGAGATCTGCTTGTAGGGCTCGCAGGTGGGCACCCGGGACCGGGAGGGTCTGGAAAAGGTACAGCAGTTTTGGGAGGATCACCATCTTAATGGCCGCTACCTATATCTGATGGGTCTTTCATTTATGGATCAGCGCCCTGATCGAGCTGTAGAGGGGGGGGAAATTGGCCTGGTATAGGGACGTAAAGTTCGGGGTCAAATGGACCCCCAGGTATTTCAGGGAGGCTCGCTCCCAGTGATACGGGAAGACGGACTGTAGGTGTAAAGTCTCCGGTTCGGACATGTTAATCGGCATGGCCATGGACTTGGAGGTGTTAGTTTTATATCCCGAGCGGGCCCCGTAGCGTTCCAGTTCCTCGTGTAGGTTGGGCAGGGAGATGCGGGGACGCGTCAGTGTCAGAATAATATCGTCAGCAAAGAGGGAAATCTTAAATTCTCTCCCCCTAACTGGGATACCCCGAATATCCGGGTTGCCGCGGATCGTCGCTGCTAGGGGTTCGACGCAGAGAGCGGAAGAGGAGGGGGGAGAGGGGGCACCCTGGCGGGTTCCATTGGTGATGGGGAAGGTGGCTGAAGTGGCAAAGGGGGTTTTAACCTGTGAGATCGGGTTAGTATAGAGGTGTCGGACCGCCTGAAGAAAAGGTCCCCCAAACCCTATATGTCTTAACGTGGCAAACATGAAGGGCCAGCCAAGGCGGTCAAACGCCTTTTCTGCGTCCAGACTCAGGAGCAAGGACTCCGAGCCCTCCCTGCCCGCCACGTCGATCAAGTCGATCACCTTTCTTGTGTTGTCCCCCGCTTGGCGAAGGGGGACGAAGCCCACCTGGTCTTTATGGACCAAGGAGGGCAGGACTACGTTCAGGCGGAGGGAGAGGACCTTCGTAAATATTTTGAGGTCTGAGTTTAATAGTGCTATCGGCCTATAGCTAGCGCATGATGAAGGGTCCTTGTCTGGTTTAGGAATGAGAGTGATAAAAGATCGCTGCATATCTTGTGGGATGGGGGTCTTTCGTAGGAAGGCGTTGAAGAGTTTGGTCATGTGGGGGAGAAGTGTGGGGAGGAAGGTCTTGTAATATTCATATGGGAACCCGTCTGGGCCCGGGGATTTATGAGCAGGTAGGGCCTTAATGGCTAGGGTCAGCTCCTCGTCCGTAATGGTGGCATTGAGAGAGGCCAGGTCGTCCGGTCGTAGCCGAGGAATACCAGCCCGTGTCAGATATTGCGTCATCCTATCTAAGAGGTCGGGGGGGGGGCGGGTTATGAGGGATTTCCTGTTTGTTGTACAGGTCTGTGTAAAATGCCGCGAATGCATCCGCAATACCTTGAGGGTGGGATAATATATTGCCCGATCTATCCTGAACCTGGTGCGGGGTGGAGGCGAGTGAGCGGTCGGCTAGTTTCCTCGCCAATAGGGCTTGCGCCTTGTTGCCCTTGTCATAATATACCTGTCGTAGGCGAACCAGGGCCTTCTCGACTCGACCCAGCGCGAGGTCCCGGAGTGTCGACCGTACTAGGGTAATGCGTTTTAGAAGCGTCAGGGAAGGTGAAGCTTGCAGACGGGTTTCTAGGGCTTGAAGCTGTGCTTCTGCCTGTTTTCTAGCCGACTCGGCGTTCCTCTTAAGGGCCGAGGAGATGGCCATGCAGCGTCCCCTGATTACCGCTTTGTGGGCGGCCCACAGTGTGGTGGTGGAGATGTCCTGCGTGTTATTTTCGCTAAAGTAAAGTTGCAGGGCAGATTCTATTTCCATTTTAGAGGGGGCGTGCTTCAAGAGGAAATCATTCAGGCGCCAGTTATAGGGCCTGCGGATGGGGGCGTTCAGGTCTAAGGTCAGGGTGATAGGGGCGTGGTCAGACCAGGAGATGGGCAGGATCTGTGCGGATTCGGTAACGCGTAATGTGGTATTGTTGACTAGAAAGTAATCTATGCGTGAGTGTGTGTGATGAGGGGATGAGTAAAAGGTGAACTGGCGATCTCCTGGGTGAAGCGCCAGCCATGCGTCAAATAGGGCATGTTTCCTCGTTAGTTGGTGGAAGAGCTTAGAGTCCCGCAGAGCCCTAGTTTGGGAGGCGATCCCAGGTCGCCGAGTGGGGCAGGTTAAAGTCACCTCCCACCACCAATAGATCGTGAGGAGAACGGGCTAGGCGGGCGAGAACCCGGCCCAGAAATCTGTGCTGATGGGCGTTGGGGGCGTATAGGGTGCACAGGGTTATATCCCGCGAGTGCCATGTACCTCTCAGGATAATAAAGTGGCCTAGGGGGTCAATGTAGCAATCTGTGCAGGTGAAGGGGACGCCCCGTTTGACCAGGATTGCGACCCCTGCTCGTTTACGCGAACTAAAAGCCTGGTATGTTAAGGGGAAGTATCTGGATGCAAACGTAAAGGAGTCGCCCTTGGAGAAGTGCGACTCCTGTACCATTATGATCTCTGCCCCCGACTGCCTGAACTCTGTGAGTGCTAGACGTCGCTTCCTATTGAGTTAAGCCCGTGGACGTTCAAGGATAACAACTTAGCCATACTGTGGGTGTAGTGAGCGTGGATTATACTTAGCTGGAGTCGGGCGCGCTGCATCCGGTTCTGGGAGGGTGGGCGGGGGGGGTCGCCGGGCCGACGGCCACCGAGGTGTACCTTTGGGTCCTGCCTGCATGGAAGGGGAGAGAGAGGTATCTGAAAAGAAAGAGAAAGATGAGAACAAAAAAACATAAGGAGAACACAACATCATTCAACAATGGGGGCCTGAGTGGCCCGAGGGCCCTCAGGTCCCAGCAGTTCCTTAAGGGCCCCCCGACCAGACAGCCCAAAAGTGTGGGTCGGGGGTCAGGGGGGTGGTGTGGAGGAACTCCACTGTGGGGGTTGGGAAAGGAGGAACTCTCAGGCTATAAGCCATGGGGGGGTCCGTAATCAGAAGGGCAGCCTCTTTGGGGTCTCGTCCGAGACAGGCCCGATATGTGGTGTAAAGGTAAGGCAGGGGCAACCGGGGGGAACGTTAAAAAACAAAAACAACGTTAAAAAGCAAAAACAAAAAAGCCAAAACAAGACAGGAGGGCTTCATGTGGCGTTCAATGCGGCTCTTATGGCCAGGAGGACCGTCTCATATGGGCCTGTGCCTGGGGGAGTTGCGGACAGGGTCCCGGCCTCTAGGGCGCTTGGGCGGGGGGACTCTCTGCCAGACCACCGGTGGAGGGGGATGTGTGGCCACCAGGTCCCAATCCGGCAGCTGGGGAACGGGGATGTCCAGTGTTTTGCAGAAGAGATCCAGGTCTTCGCGGTAGCGTAAGGTGGCGAATGTCCCCTGGTGGCTGGCTGAGAGGCTGAAGGGGAAGCCCCATCGGTACACTTGTCCTTGTCCTGTAGGGTGCGGAGCAGGGGTTGTAGTAGGCGTCGTTTCTGCAGGGTGATCCAGGAGAGGTCCGGGTAGAGCTGTAGAGGGTGGTTGTTGAAGACTAGGTTACGGATGGGGCGAGCTTTACGCATTATGGCTCTCTTCAGTGGGTAAGAGTTTACCCGGCATATGACATCTCGCGGTTTGGAGGCAGGGCCCTTTGGCTTGAGGGCTCGGTGAGCTCTGTCCATCTCAATGGGCTTGTCTATTGGTTCGCCCAGTATGTTATTGAATAATTTCTGGAGGGTATGCTGTAGGTCCTCTGCCCCGTCTGCTTCAGGGAGACCGCGTATGCGGACGTTGTTGCGGCGCCCCCTGTTGTCCAGGTCTTCAATGTGCCGCTGCATGTCTCTAAGCATAAGGTGATGGTCTGATGCCTGAATTTGGGGTGCGATGCACCGCCAGTTTAGTCTCTTGGATCTCCTCCTCCGCCATCTCCACTCTGTCAGCTAAGTGTTTAAGGCCTGTATGGATAGCCTGAATTTCAGCGCGGCAGGTTGCTTTAACATCCTCAATTAGTTGTTTGAAGTCGTCTTTCGTAGGGAAGGCCTGCATATAGGACTGCCATGGCTGGGGGGGATACTGAGGGGGCCCCCTGGTGTCATGGGGGGGTGAGGTTGGCCGGTGGGGGATGACTGGCGACTGGGAGCCAATTCCCCATGCCCTCTGGTCTCAAGGGGGGGGTGTTGGGGGTGATCCCCTGATGCAGACCAGGCCTCGGCCTGCTCTCCCAGCATGGCTGTGGCCCCCCCATGCCAAGGGGCGCTGGTGCTTGCCATGGAGGCATATGAGGGGGGGAGATCCCTCCCCGGTCCCCGTTTCCTGAATATGTGGCCGGATGAAATTGTCCACGGGCCGTGGGGGGGGCGGGTTGCGGCCTAGCACTGGCAGAGGAGCTGCCATGCTCCAAGAGTCCCATGGAGGCCTGGGAGTCGGTGGGGGTTAGCAGGGCCGGGAAGTCTTCCCGTGAAAACGTGGGAGAGCTGGGTCCCGCTCTGCAGTCCCGGGTCCGAGGCGGTGCGGGGGAGGCGGGGGGAGACCCCAGTGCAGTGGATGTCCCGGGAGCTAAGGAAAGCTGCGGCCTGTGCCTCGTGGTCCGCGGTAATAGGGCGGGGGTGCGGGGAACCACTCACCCGTTGCTGGGAGCCATCTGGGCTCGAGGAAGTTGCCGAGGTTTGCGATCGGGTTGGGGATGGCGCTGGATGCAGAGGTAAGCGAGGGGGAGAGGCCCCTGTGTTGGATGTGGCTGCGTCCCGGCGCCATCTTGTCCTCTCCACCGGCGGCATGTCGGGTGGGTTTAAAATAGCGTTCGAAGGTTGTGGAGGAGCTCGGCGGGGGTTGTGATGATCCCCGTGCTTTGCTGGACCTGGTGGTCCGCGATCCTCCCATGGACGGCTGCGGTTTCCCCGTTTTTTTGCCGTTTAGCTGCGGGCAGGAGAGGAGCTCTCAAGGGATGCTTCCTTCCAGGCTGGCTTCCGGTCACGCCCCCTCTGAAGACATTTTTAAGTAATACGTACAGTAAAGTAATACATGGATCCTTCTTTAAACACCCATGAATCCTAGCATTTGCCAGTGATTGAAAGACCACGGTTTGCCAGCTGCACTGTAAAATTGTACATTACCTGCTTCATAGGATCTGTGTTTCTTGAGAATAAATCAATAGTTATAAATTGTTATTGTCCCACTGTATACTTTCAGTTTCATATGTTATGGAAATTCATTCCAGCTAGCCAAGTTTGTGAATCATGGGCTCCGTAAGTAATGATAGGCGACACAATTAATTGCTAGGTTTGAAGCTTCCGCCATCAAATTATATTCCTGGCAAAAATGTTGTATTCCCACACCATCCTCTTCCTCATTCAGTGTCTCATCCACCAGTTCCACATCTTCTTGTTTTCTTGTGGGGTAGAGAACACCAAACAATTATAGTGAGATGATCTACAGCAAAGATTTTATTAAGTGGCATCACTGGAGATATCTTGCAGCAGGTAAGCAAACATAATAGTAACTATAACATTTAAGGGGTTGTGGTAAAGTCATGTACATTGGAGAGCTACTGAATGTCTATAGCAATTATCTTTTTTTGTTAATTTATTACTTCAACAAAAGTTCTCTTTTAAGATTACTTTACATATTTTTTCCAGATTTTTAGATGACAAAATGGGATATACCGTAATACTAACCTGCTCTGGTTCTGTTAACAATATTAGCATGTTTTTTCAGATTAGACTCAATACTTACCTCTATTTTTAAAATGTATTTATTACGGGTACTTATATAGTGTCGAAAATTTACACAGTGCTTTCCATATATATATTGTACATTTAGTCCCTGCCCTTTAAGAAGCTTAGGCCAACCATACATGGTTCGAATTCCAAAAGAATTTCTCTTTCGAAAATCTTTTTAATGAGTTTTTCGTTAGAATTAGTGGGAAGCGGCAAAGGCTGATTTCCGTGCGGCTATAGAATTTGCGTGATCGGGCATGTTGAAAATTTTTGAAAAAACAAATGATTTTCTAATCAATGATGGGAGAAATGTGTGAGAAATATAATCGAAATCGATAATGAGTGCAAGAAAAGAATATTCCCAGACACAAACATTATTTTCCGTAGCAACATGAGGTGAAATTGAAGGCTTGGTTGGTCGAATTTTGAATTTTGAAAATCATTGGATCACAAAACACACACATTTTCTGATTTTGAAAATAAGTTTGGAATTCAACCAGGTCCTTAACTCATATTCCTACATACACATACTAGGGACAATTTAAACAGGAACCAATTAACCAACCGACATGTCTTTGGAGTTTGGGAGGAATCCCATGCAGGCACAGGGAGAACAGACAGGTAGTACTGTGGTTGGGATTCAAACGGCCAACCCTAGTGCTGCTAGGAGGAAATTCTAACCATTTAGCCATTGTACTGCCCATTCCTATTGTGACTTTTCAATTGTGACAGTAGTACTAAAGTGGAACTGTTCCAAAGAGGGGTAATTACAGCTTCAGCATATTGTTTTCTAAAAATCTCCAAATACCCCTATTTTAATTTAGAATATAAATGTGGGATTTTTAACCGATGGTCGTGCCTACTAATGATCGGTTTTGTTCTATCGATTAGGAATCCAAGTTGGCTTTTATTTGACTGATGGTTAAATAACCGATGGTGCCCACACATGATCGGTTTTGACTGATGAAAACGGTCCATCAGACCATTCTCATCGGTTTAACCGATTGTGTGTACGTGGCATTAGAAGGCTTAAAGTGAAAAAGTCTCTTTAAAAATGAGATTGTGTCCTTTGAGTGAGTGAGTGAGTGAGTGAGTGAGTGAGTGAGTGAGTGAGAAACTTGTATAGCGCAACAAATGCGAACTTAATCGCCTCAAGGCGCTTTCCTTCCAGTGACGTCCTGGTCCTTTAGAAGAGATGGGTCTTTAGCTTTTTCCTAAAAACCAGATGGTTTTCTTCCAGGCGGATGGTCGTGGGTAGAGCATTCCAGAGTCTAGGTCCTTGGACTGCAAATCTGCGTTCTCCCTTAGATTTGTAGCGGGATTTAGGGATTTGGAGAAGGTTTTGGTTGGTTGACCGGAGCACGCGGTTGGTGTTGTAGGGTTTTATTTTCTCACTTAAGTATTGGGGAGCGTTTCCTTGTGTACATTTGTGAGTTAGGCAGAGTGTCTTGAAAGTCACCCCGGTCCTGTACGGGCAGCCAGGTGGAGGGGACCTCAAGACAGGGGAGATTGATTCCCACGTTTTTTTTCCCTGCTACCAGTCTGGCTGCCGTGTTCTGGACGACTTGTAGACGCGAGATCTGGTATTTCGGGTAGTCCTAAGTAGAGGGAGTTTGCGTAGTCGAGTCGTGAGTTGATGATTGTTCTACCACTACTGCTGTGTCCTTTTCCGGGATGAAGGGGATTGACTAAAGTCAAAAACTGACATCACAATTCATTTTCCAACACAAAAACGAATACCAAAACGAAACTGACTCAGTGTCGAAACTTGGAAAAGGCGGAGCTCACATTTTCTAAACTTAATAATCCTACCATTTCTTTGCTTTCTTGAACCTGAAAACCTCCATTTTAGCTTGCCCCTTCCCCCTCCCTCCCAATCTTCTCCCATACCCCGGGTTTAAAAGCTTTTTGATTCAAGTTGTTTGATTTGTATTACAATTTTATTCTGCTTTCAGGTTTTTCTAACGAATGACTTGGATATGTACTGCTACGAAAGACCCACGGCATATGAACACTGTACTATTGCAATACAGTGAATATGCAGAGCCCTATGTGTGTGTGGATACATATAGCCCTGACAGCTTCAGTCCTTTTTGAAGAAAAGATAAACTTTGGTCTCTTCAGCTAGCCACTTTCGTTGGTGAACTTTAACTTCTGGGTAGCAGGGCACATAACATAACTGGTCCAGATTAATAAGTGAAACAGACGGGAACATTAAGCCATTTTCACATTAAATGTTTTAGTATGTCCCGAAACAGACAGAGTTTTGTTTAACAAGGTGAGAGGACAATGATGTCTGTATACAGTGTCCCAGAAATGGATAGCCTTATCCTTTATCCCTGTAGTACTACAAGTGTCAGAAGGATGATTACTGGCAGTGATTTCTGTATACAGTGTTCAAATAACTCTTTCTGTAGTGCAGTGTCTTTGTTCCCTGCAGATGGGCAGAAATGCCCTCTCACCAAATCCTGCGATCAGGGCCGAAGCAAACATCCTGGAACAGGCAGGCTTTCATGGCGACATGACTGGTCCCCTCACACTAGAACGGTTCACCGTTGTTGAAATGCGACTCAAAATTTACCTGGGATCTCCCCCCCCTCAGGCTGAACATCCCAATTCACGGTGGAGGCCTGGATCACGCGAGGGAGATCATCTGAGAGACAGCAACCCTCCCTCAGGTCTGGTCTCTTTACTAAGGTGACCAGATTTTTTAAATGAAATCCGGGACATTTTTTTTTTTTTACTATTAATGGTGGTAATCGCCACCGCCGCAGCCTGTCGAGTCTCACTCTCCGGGCCCTGGTTACTACTGGGTGGGGAGAAGAGCGAGATCACTCCGCCAGGGAAGGCAAGGAGATTAGCAGGCAGGCAGCTGGCCGGGACTTGAGCAAAAGGCAGAAGAAAATGCGAGTGGAGCTGAATGCGCATGCACCCAAAACTGAACAAATATTTTCTCCGCTCCAACCAGCACAGGATCATCAGAAATGGGCACAGATAATGGAAAAAATACACCCCCTAAGCTGGTAGGAGCGGCGGAGCGGGGGTGTGTAATTCTGATTTTTTTTTATTCTGCACTGACTGTCTTTGAAATTGCCCCAGCCCCTGTTCAAATCCAATCCGGGGACAAAACCTGGGGACAGACTTGGTCTGGGGACATTTTCCTCAATCTGGGGACTGTCCCCAGAAACTGGGAATGTCTGGTCACCCTACTCTTTACTCTATCATCTGGGATACAGGGGTGGGTGCGCTAATAAATAAACATAATAAAAATGCACAATAAAAGTACATAAAGATGAATGCAAAATATTGTGATGCTAGATGATCTAGCATGAAAGTGTCCGTCAGCTCAGCGGGGGGTCTCCGCTCAGCTGTCGGCGGACAGGGCGGTCCCCGCACACTGTGCAGGGACCGCCCCCCTCTTCTCCTCCGCTCTCCCCTATGGGGAGTCGGATGGAAACGGACCATCTGTCCGTTTGCATCCGATCCGTTTGGCCGGACGGAAGAAAAATAGGACATTCTTCCGTCCGAAAAAACGGATGCGGATCTGGCGGACGTTAGCGGATGCATCATCCGCTAACGGAACCGCTCCCATAGGGGCCCATTACAAGTCCGTTAACAGACTTGTAATTAGCGGACCGTTCGTCCGCTAGTGTGAAAGGGCCCTTTTTGTGTATTTTTATTATGTTTATCTATTAGCGCACCCACCCCCGTATGCCAAATTTCAGATAATCATTGATTATTTTAGGGTAGCAGCTTTATTATTTAGCACTACACAAATTTTTTGGCGCAAGATACCACTTGCACACATTTACTCTATCATCGCTGACTAAATTTTACCTCAGGACACAAAATGGAGTCTTTTACATTCCTGTCAGCAAAGCCTGCTGAGAGTTTTATTTCTCACTGTATAACAGCGAGCCATTTTGTGTGGGAACTGCATGCCCCAGAATCCACTGCTGCTTTCCCTGCAGTTCAGTACAATCTCTCCCATTGGCAGTTGTAAATGTGTATTTAATTGGTTTCTACTCGTTGTCTTGCTGGAAGGTAAACCTACGCCCCAGTCTCAAGTCTTTTGCAGACTCTGAGGCCGCATACACACGATTGAACATGTCCACTGAAACTGGTCCAACGGACCGTTTCAGCAGACATATCCGATCGTGTGTACGGCCTAGCGGACATGTTTTTCCATCGGACAAATTTCAAAGCATGCTTTGAAATTTGTCCGCTGGAAACATGTCCGTCGGACATGTCCGCTGGTTAGTACGCCTAACCAGCGGACATAAATCTCCCGCATGCGTCAAATGGATTTGACGCATGCGTGGAAGATTTTACTTCCTGGATTGGTGACGTGGCACATTGGGATGTCCTAACGTGCACGCCTAGTCGACCGCGGTGATCCGTCCGGAGGGGGGTGGATGTTTGGTCCGATGGGTGTACACGTACAAATCAGACCAAAATATCGAGGAGGACGTTGTCTCACTGCTGGAAATCGGTCAGTCGGACTTGTGTCAGTGGGACAATGTCTCCTTTGTCTGTACGATGGCTCTCCCCCCCCTATACAGGTTGTTGTTGTGAGCATGCTCTGGATTTTGGCTCCATTACCATCTTCCAAATGAACTTGACCAGCTGTGTTGCCATGTCTCCTGTCCTGATGTGAGGAAAAGCTTCCCCAAAACATGATGCTGCCACCACAATTTTTTACAGTGGTGGAGGGGTGTGTCTCAGGGTGATGTGCAGTGTTAGTTTTCCG
>JAJQKJ010000880.1:0-61685 GCA_029574335.1 Rana kukunoris
GGGGGGGGCTGCATATGTGGGGGGCATGGCTGCAATACTGTGCGGCAGCAATATGGGGGGGGGGGCATGGCTGCAATATGGGGGGTGGCTGCGGGCATGGCTGCAATATGTGGGGGGCATTGCGCATTATGTGGGGGGCATGGCTGCAATATGTGGGGGGCATGGCTGCAATATGTTGCAAATATGTGGGGGGGCTGCGGGGCATGGCTGCTATGGCTGCAATATGTGGGGGGCACTGTGGGCTGAGACACGTTTAAAAAAAGTATCGGTATTTGGTATCGGCGACTACTTGAAAAAAAGTATCGGTACTTGTACTCGGTCCTAAAAAAGTGGTATCGGGACAACCCTAGGCAGGACCATCGTTTAAAAAGCCGCACATGCTCAGAATCAAGTCGGCGCATGCTTGAAGCATTGAACTTCATTTTTTTCAGCACGCCGCCGTGTTTTACGCCACCGCGATCGTTTTTTTTAACTAATGGTGTGTAGGCACATCAGACCATCAGTCAGCTTCATCGGTTAACCTATGACAACGGTCCACCAGACCGTTCTCATCGGATGGACTGATCGTGTGTACGAGGGCTTAACGTCCCCAACTCACATTCATACATACCAGGGCCAAGTTAGATAGAAGTCAATTAACCTATGAGCATCTCTTTGGAGCAATACTACTTCCTTACAACACAGACTGCCCACCTGCTGTGTATATGAAAAAAAAGATTCTTGGGAGATGTAGTTCTGGGGGTGTTCCTACGTCAATAGGAACTGAGCTCCAGGCAGCTACCCCTGCAAGAACTGTACAAGCCTGGTGATGACGTTACAGGGAGTATTAAAAGCTGTTCCTGTCGAGGAGTAAAGTAAATCAACGATATTGAGACTGCCTCCCTGTTCTAGAGGGGGTGAGATGGGAGATTTGGGGTTGGGGGGGGGGGTAATGCCTGGACATACACTATGGAGGACTGGACTGGCCGGAGTATCACTATAAACAAGCTGAGCCTGGAGAGTTTGCTCCAGAGTACAGGCTGTGATTGGATACAGCAGTATAAAGACGCCCTTCCTTCCCATAAACATAATACAGAGACATCAACGTACCTGCGTAGGTCATGTTCTTGGGGTTCCCGTAGGGAGTCCCTGGCTGTACAGGGCTGTAAACGGGATTCATTGTGGAAGACCAAATTCTCTGCAAAGACATAAAGAAGATACGCCCATCAACCAAACATAAGGATCGGATATCTACAACGGTCATACAGTGCGCAACATTTAAGATAAAACATTTTTAAAAAGTGACTTTAACCAATTAAGACCAATGCAGCCATAGTGTGAAAACGCGTAGGCCGCTATCCCTATTGTTGCTGCATTTTCTAGTGAATTTCCTTTGTTTTTTACAAGAAAGTTTTTTTGGAGTGCGGTGCGGCTGTCCATTTTCTAGCCTTTATTATTATGCAGCTAAAGGACCTTGCCCCCTTTTTTGCGATTCGGCGCTGCGTCGCTTTAACAGACAATTGCCGGCTCGTGCGACGTGGCTCCCAAACAAAATTGGCGTCCTTTTTTCCCCACAAAGAGAGCTTTCTTTTGGCGGTATTTTATCACCTCTGCGGTTTTTATTTTGTGCGCTATAAACAAAAATAGAACGACAATTTTGAAAAAATTGTTATATATTATTACTTTTTGCTATAATAAATATCCCCCCCAAAAAAGATATAACATTTTATTTTTTTCCTCAGTTTAGGCCGATACGTATTCTCCTACCTATTTTTGATTAAAAAAAAATCGCAATAAGCGTTTATCGATTGGTTTGCACAAAATTTATAGCGTTTACAAAATAGGGGATAGTTTTATGTCATTTTTATTCATATTTTTTTTTACTACTAATGGCGGATATCAGTGATTTTTTTCGTGACTGCGACATTATGGCGGACACATCGGACACATTTTTGGGACCATTGGCATTTTCACCGCGAAAAGTGCTATAAAAATGCGCTGATTACTGTGAAAATGACAATTGCAGTTTAGGAGTTAACCACTAGGGGGCGCTGTAGGGGTTATGTGTGACCTCATGTGTGTTTCTAACTGTAGGGGGCGGGTGTGTAATCACACACATACATATATACATTGTATATACTTGAGTATAAGCCAACCCGAATATAAGCCGAGGCACCTAATTTTACCACTAAAAAAATGGGAAAAATGATTGACTTGAGTATAAGCCTAGGGTGTCCATCTGCATGCCCATGCCTCACCGTGTCCGTAACCCATGTCTCACCGTGCCCATGACTAGACTGACGTTTAACATGGGAGTCTATGGAAGGGGTGCCCGACCTTGAAAAATCGGTGCTCCCCGGCCGTAAGTTCCCCGGACAAAAAAAAAAACTTTGCACACTTGTAGAGGAGAAATGGGGATAAGTTCCGGGTCCAGGGGACCTACGACCGGCCGGTACCGGGTCTTCAAAATTACTGGAGAAATTACCATTTAACATGGGAGTCTATGGAAGGGGTGCCCGGCCTTGAAAAATCGGTGCTCCCCGGCCGTAGGTCTCCCGGACAACAAACTTTGCACACTTGTAGAGGAGAAATGGGGATAAGTTTCCGGGTCCAGGGGACCTACGACCGGCCGGTACCGGGTCTTCAAAATTACTGGAGAAATTACCATTTAACATGGGAGTCTATGGAAGGGGTGCCCGGCCTTGAAAAATCGGTGCTCCCCGGCCGTAGGTCTCCCGGACAACAAACTTTGCACACTTGTAGAGAAGAAATGGGGCTAAATGTGTGATAAGATCCGGGTCCAGGGGACCTACGACCGGCCGGTACCGCCGGGTCTCCAAAATTACTGGAGAAATTACCATTTAACATGGGAGTCTATGGAAGGGGTGCCCGGCCTAGAAAAATCGGTGCTCCCCGGCCGTAGGTCTCCCGGACAACAAACTTTGCACACTTGTAGAGAAGAAATGGGGCTAAATGTGTGATAAGATCCGGGTCCAGGGGACCTACGACTGGCCGGTACCGGGGTCTCCAAAATTACTGGAGAAATGACACATGGGAGTCTATGGAAGGGGTGCCCGGCCTTGAAAAAATCGGTGCTCCCCGGCCGTAGGTCTCCCGGACAACACACTTTGTACACTTGTAGAGAAGAAATGGGGCTAAATGTGTGATAAGATCCGGGTCCAGGGGACCTACGACCGGCCGGTACCGGGTCTCCAAAATTACTGGAGAAATGACACATGGGAGTCTATGGAAGGGGTGCCCGGCCTTGAAAAATCGGTGCTCCCCGGCCGTAGGTCTCCCAGACAAAACTTTGCACACTTGTAGAAGAAGAGTGGGGCTACATGTGCCTGATCTCCCGGTACCGGGTCCCCAAAGTCCGGCAGATCAGGAGCAAAAAGGTGACTTGAGTATAAGCCGAGGGGGCATTTTCAGCACACAAAAAAATGTGCTGGAAAAACTTGGCTTATACTCGAGTATATATCTATATATTAGAGCTGCAAGAATCGTTATCGCGATCTTTTTCCCGTTGCGATTCTTCGATCTTTGACAATAATTTTCTCTCTGCACTTTGGTATGCAAAGAATTTCCTGTCTGCTCTCAGCCAAAAGTCAGTCTGGGCAATCTGCCACGTTTTGGAAACATTCTTTATCAGTGGAAAGTTAAGTCTAAACATTGTATCTCTTCAAAGGAATAAACTTCTTCTGTATGTAAATTAGGAATTTTTTACCAATTAAACACCAAACCTTTTTCTGACAGCTATTTTCAAGTTAAAATCATTATTTTTTTTTTTGCTAGAAAGATACTTAGAACCCCAAAGATTATATAACTTTGTAGTAAAGACCCTAGAGAATAAAATGGCGTTTGTTGCAATATTTTATGTTGCACTGTATTTGCGCAGCAGTCTTTTTAACCACTTGAGATCCCCCCCCCCACGTCTAAAGACGTCATTTTTTTGAAGGTGGATATCTCGGTAACGGCAGCACCTGCTGCCACAACCGAGATATCCATCTCTTCATGGGGCGGGCCTGTTAACGATAACGGCGGTCATCGCCGCGAGATCGCCGTTATCGGTGGCGGGAGAGGGTGCCCCCCCCTCCCGCTGCTCGTCGTCTGTCCCTCACCCGTCCCCATACCTCTGCTGGGCGGAAGTGATGTCAAAACGTCAGTCCCGCCCAGCGTCTTAAAGAGACATTTTTTTTGTTTACTTTTTTTTTTTTCTTTTGCATTTAAGTCTAAATATGAGATGTGACGTCTTTTTGACCCCACATCTCATATATAAGAGGACCTGTCATGCTTTTTTATATTACAGGGGATGTTTACATTCCTTGTAATAGGAATAAAAAAGTGATCAAATTTTTTTTTTTTATTTCAGTGTAAAAAAAAAAAATTAAAACAAATAAGAAAACAAAAAAAAAATTTTTTTTAAACGTCCCGTCCCGACGAGCTCGCGCACAGAAGCGAACGCATATGCGAGTAGCGCCCGCATATGAAAACGGTGTTCAAACCACACAAGTGAGGCATCGCTGCGATCGTTAGAGCGAGAGCAATAATTCTTGCACTAGACCTCCTCTGTATCTCAAAAAAATGCAACCTGTAGAATTTTTTAAACGTCGCCTATGGAGATTTTTAAGGGTAAAAGTTTGACGCCATGCCACGCAATTTTTAAGCGTGACATGTTGGGTATCATTTTACTCGGCGTAACATTATCTTTCACAATATATAAAAAAATTGGGCCAAATTTATTGTTGTCTTATTTTTTAATTCAAGAAAGTGAATTTTTTTCCAAAAAAAAAGTGCGCTTGTAAGACCGCTGCGCAAATACGGTGTGAGAAAAAGTATTGCAATGACCGCCATTTTATTCTCTAGGGTGTTAGAAAAATATATATATAATCTTTGGGGGTTTTAAGTAATTTTCTAGCAAAAAAAAAACTGTTTTAGTCTCGTAAACACCGAATCTGAAAAACAGGCTCGGGTCTCAAGTGGTTAAATGCATTTTTTTTATTTGTAAAAAATTACTTTATTGAATTAAAAAAAAAAAAATAGCCAGTAAAGTTAGCCCATTTTTTTTTTTGTATAAATGTAAAAGATTTTACGCCGTTAGAATCGTGATCTTCATTCTAAGCAAAAAAAATCGTGATTCTCATTTTGGCCAGAATCGTGCAGCTCTAATATATATATATTTTGTAATTTTTGGCCAAATCCTGAATGGTAGGTTTTCGGCACACCTCTACTTGTCTCAATAGTTACAGAACCAAGCCTGCAATCAGGTTCAGCGGAACGCTTGCAAGCCGTACGGCTAAACCCCCGGAGGGCGCCGCTGTCGTTTTCCCTTCAGCAAAAGTGGCTTTTGTGTTTAAAAAAAAAAAGCATAAGTCTGAGTTATGATAATTACACCAATTTTCTCCACACTATTCAAATGCGAGCGATTTCCATCACTTCTGAGATTTGCGGTTAATCTGAAATATGGCCGCCAGAAGCCTTGAAGGGTTTCTGTAGCAGTGGCCCTGCGGCCTGCTGATAAGACGCTATCTGTAATGACATCAAAGAGAAGTCTTAATACGATCTGTAGTATGTGACGGAGGAGATAACCGCGCAGTCACTTCATCAAACCGCAGGAGCCGGCTGCGTGCTCGCGCTCGTCTCCCGAAGGATCGCCAATCTCATGGAGGTCATCCGAGGACACCGGCGTATAGATGATATTCTCCCCTCCTGGGGCTCGTCACCCATTAAAAAAAAATCTGAATCTATTATCAAAACCACAACGAAAAAAAATAATAATCTGAGACGGCGTTAGGATTTGACGGCCGGGTTTGCCTGAATCCGGCCCGGGGAAAGTGGAAGTGACGGGTCCCCAGACGCCCCGGCATGGCGGATTTCATCTACACAGATTTCTGCCGCTTTAGACGTCTTTTGTGTCTTATTTTCTGGGGGTGGCTGCCGACAGCTCTCTGCAGCTACAAATCACCGCAGCCAATGGGAAAGCCGACGGATTTCTAACCAATTTACAGCCTAAAAATAACACCGATACGACTAGGAAATGGTCATTTTAACCACTTCCCGCCCTGATCAATAACAGATTGATGTCCGGGAAGTGGTTCTGAAATCCTGACTATTGACTTCCTGCAGGATTTCATGCCGGCAGCGCTGCGATCGGTGATGCGGGGTGTCAGTCTGACACCCTGCATCTCCGATGGAGGCTCTTTACCACATGATCAGCCGTGTCCAATCACGGCTGATCACGATGAAAACAGGAAGAGCCGTTGATGGCTCTTCCTCACTTGCGTCTGACAGACACGAGTATAGGAGAGCCGATCGACGGCTCTCCTGACGGGGGGGGGGGGTTTGCGCTCATTGTTTATCAGCGCAACCCCCCCTCAGATGCCCACACTGGACCACCAGGGAAGCCCACACTGGACCACCGGGACAGGGCAAAAAATAATAAAAAAAAGGGGGCAATTAAAAAAAAAAAAAGGCAGTAAAAAATAAAAATGGCAACATGGATCCATCAGGGCCACCCCACAGTGTCCACCCGTGCCACCCCACAGTGCCACCCATGAGTGCCCATCTGTGCCTCATACCAGCGCCGCCTATCGTTGCCCATCAGTGCCACCTCATCGGTGCCCGCGCAACCCCCCCTCAGGTGTCCACACTGGACCACCAGAGAAGCCCACACTGGACCACCAATGAAGCCCACACTGGACCACCAGAAAAGCCCACACTGGACCACCAGAAAAGCCCACACTGGACCACCAGAAAAGCCCACACTGGACCACCAGAAAAGCCCACACTGGACCACCAGAAAAGCCCACACTGGACCACCAGAAAAGCCCACACTGGACCACCAGAAAAGCCCACACTGGACCACCAGAAAAGCCCACACTGGACCACCAGAAAAGCCCACACTGGACCACCAGAAAAGCCCACACTGGACCACCAATGAAGCCCACACTGGACCACCAATGAAGCCCACACTGGACCACCAATGAAGCCCACACTGGACCACCAATGAAGCCCACACTGGACCACCAATGAAGCCCACACTGGACCACCAATGAAGCCCACACTGGACCACCAATGAAGCCCACACTGGACCACCAATGAAGCCCACACTGGACCACCAATGAAGCCCACACTGGACCACCAATGAAGCCCACACTGGACCACCAATGAAGCCCACACTGGACCACCAGAGAAGCCCACACTGGACCACCAGAGAAGCCCACACTGGACCACCAGAGAAGCCCACACTGGACCACCAGAGAAGCCCACACTGGACCACCAGAGAAGCCCACACTGGACCACCAGAGAAGCCCACACTGGACCACCAGAGAAGCCCACACTGGACCACCAGGGAAGCCCACACTGGACCACCAGGGCAGGGCAAAAAAAGAAAAAAAGGGGACAATAAAAATAAAAAAAAGGCAGTAAAAAAAAATGGCAATATGGATCCATCAGTGCCACCCCACAGTGTCCATCAGTGCCACCCCAGTGTCCACCTATAAGTGCCCATCTGTGCCACCCATAAGTGCCGCAGATAAGTGCCCATCTGTGCCGCCTATGAGTGCCCAGTGCTGCCCATGAGTGCCCATTAGTGCCTCATACCAGCGCCGCCTATCAGTGACCATCAGTGCCACCTCATTGGTGCCCATCAGTGCCACCTCATCGGTGCCCATCAGTGCCACCTCATCGATGCCCATCAGTGCCACCTTATCGGTGCCCATCAGTGCCACCTCATCGGTGCCCATCAGTGCCACCTCATCGGTGGCCGTAATTGAAAGAGAAAACTTATTTACAAAAAAATTAACAGAAAAAAAAATAACTTTTTTTTTTTTTAAATTGCTCTATTTGTGGGGAAAAAAGGACGCCAATTTTGTTTGGGTACAGTGTAGCATGTCTGCGCAATTGTTATTCAAAGTGCGACAGCGCTGAAAGCTGAAAATTGGCTTGGGTGGGAAGGTGCGTAAGTGCCCCCCAGTATGGAAGTGGTTAAACAATAAAAAAAATAAAAAAAGTCAGAGCTCTTCCTTGCCCCTGATGGCTGTGCAGAGCGAGGGGGTAGAAAAGGAAAGGTGGGTATGAGGAAGGGAAAATTAACCACTTGAGGACCAGGCATTTTCTGCCACTTTTTGTTTTAAATTAGTATCTTTTGCTACAAAAAAAAAAAAAGAAAAGTTTATATTTATTTTTTAACTCTTTTTATTCATTTTCAGTACAATACAAAATAAGTCTCAGGCACAGGATATTAGGCTTGTAATTTATAGAGAGACACCCTAAGGAATAAAATGGGTGCAGTTTTTTATGTCACACGGTATTCACGCAGCGATTTTTCAAAACTGAATTTTTTGGGGGAATAAAATAAATTTTCATGAATTAAGAAATAAAAAACACAATATACACCCCAATTTCTTTGTAAAATGTGAAAGATTATGTTGAATAAATAGATAGCCAACATGTTACGCATTCAAATTGTGCACACGCTCGTGGAATGGCGAAAGAGGACGGTACCGCTAAAACTCCAAAGGCGACGCTTTTTTCTTTTTTTACACACAAACCGGGGCGACAAAGCAAAGAGGCACAAAAACGGGGGCGACAACGCAAAGAGGCACAAAAACGGGGGGCGACAACGCAAAGAGGCACACAAACCGGGGGCGACAACGCAAAGAGGCACACAAACCGGGGGCGACAACGCAAAGAGGCACACAAACCGGGGGCGACAACGCAAAGAGGCACACAAACCGGGGGCGACAACGCAAAGAGGCACACAAACCGGGGGCGACAACGCAAAGAGGCACACAAACCGGGGCGACAACGCAAAGAGGCACAAAAACGGGGGCGACAACGCAAAGAGGCACACAAAGCGGGGCGACAACGCAAAGAGGCACACAAACCGGGGCGACAACGCAAAGGGGCACACAAACCGGGGCGACAACGCAAAGGGGCACACAAACCGGGGCGACAACGCAAAGGGGCACACAAACCGGGGCGACAACGCAAAGGGGAACACAAAGCGGGGCGACAACGCAAAGGGGAACACAAAGCGGGGCGACAACGCAAAGGGGAACACAAAGCGGGGCGACAACGCAAAGGGGAACACACAGCGGGGCGACAACGCAAAGAGGCACACAAACCGGGGGAGACAACGCAAAGGGGCACACAAACCGGGGCGACAACGCAAAGGGGCACACAAACCGGGGCGGCAACGCAAAGAGGCACACAAACCAGGGGCGACAAGCCAAAGAGACACACAAACCAAGGCGACAAGCCAAAGAGACACACAAACCAAGGCGACAATCCAAAGAGACACACAAACCAAGGCGACAAGCCAAAGAGACACACAAACCAAGGCGACAATCCAAAGAGACACACAAACCAAGGCGACAATCCAAAGAGACACACAAACCAAGGCGACAATCCAAAGAGACACACAAACCAGGGCAACAATCCAAAGAGACACACAAACCAGGGCAACAATCCAAAGAGACACACAAACCAGGGCAACAATCCAAAGAGACACACAAACCAGGGCAACAATCCAAAGAGACACACAAACCAGGGCGACAATCCAAAGAGACACACAAACCAAGGGGACAAGCCAAAGAGACACACAAACCAAGGCGACAAGCCAAAGAGACACACAAACCAGAGCGACAATCCAAAGAGGCGCACAAAGCAGGGCGACAAGCCAAAGAGACACACAAATCAGGGCAACAATCCAAAGAGACACACAAACCAGGGCAACAATCCAAAGAGACACACAAACCAAGGCGACAAGCCAAAGAGACACACAAACCAGGGCAACAATCCAAAGAGACACAAACCAGGGCAACAGTCCAAAGAGACACACAAACCAGGGCAAGAACCCAAAGAGACACACAAACCAGGGCAAGAATCCAAAGAGACACACAAACCAGGGCGACAATCCAAAGAGACACACAAACCAGGGCGACAATCCAAAGAGACACACAAACCAAGGCGACAAGCCAAAGAGACACACAAATCAGGGCGACAAGCCAAAGAGACACACAAACCAGGGCAAGAATCCAAAGAGACACACAAACCAGGGCAACAATCCAAAGAGACACACAAACCAAGGCGACAAGCCAAAGAGACACACAAACCAAGGCGACAATCCAAATGGCCACAAAACGGTGCTAAAATGTCTCTATATAACGGTTCTCTGTGGTAAAAAATCTCAGAAATAAATCATATGTTAAAATTATCCAAAATAAAACATTAATTCCAATTAAAAAAATGGCATCATAAGCCTTGTAGGATAAAAGAATTAAAGCGGTGCGCTGGCATAAGCCTGTATGGTGGGGACAAACGCAAGAGATGTTGCATACCAGCTCATGGAGGTGGGGGAAACCCTGGAGAACAGTTGGTGTATGGTGCAAACAGTGATACGCTCAGGGGGACTTCAGTAGGGGGTTCTCACCAATGTATAGCTGGATAAAGGGAACAGTGTTCATCCACTGACCTACGAACAGGAAGTGATGCCACATCAGACAGGAAGTGACCAGACAGGAAGTGACCAAACAGGAAGTGACCAACCAGGAACTGCTGGAGAGCTGAGAGGAAGCCACAACCACTGGACCAAAGCGAGGCTTGGACAGCAAGCCACCAGGTTACCATGGCAACATATTTCGTGGTCGTGCCTCTTTATTAAAGTGGTTGCAAACCCTTAAGCCTCATACACACGGTCGGATTTTCTGTGGACAAAGCGTAGGACTTTTGTCCGAAGGGCGTTGGCCAGGAACTTCTCTTGCATACAAACGGCAAAGAACTGTCGGCCAACAAACAAAAGATTATGTGGTTTTTCAGCTTTTTAGCGGCACCCTTTGGGCAACTTCTGCTAATGTTGTGTTATGGTGAGCATGCGTGTTTGCACTTTGGAGTTTTGTCCTGAAGGACTTCGGTACACACGATCGGATAATCCGACAACGCACATTCGTTGCGGGCAATTTTAAAGCGTGCTATCCCACATTTGTTGGCGGAAAATCCGATAACAATTGTCCGATGGAGCGTATAAACGGTCGGATTTTCCCGACAACAGCCTGTCATCACACCATTCCCGTCGGATAATCCATGTACGAGGCTTTACAGACCACATTTTACTACAGGTAGGCCTATAACAGGGGTCGACAATATCCGGGCGCCAGGTCACAATTGCGACAAGAAATTGTGACCTGGCGTCCGCCGGTAATTGAGGCCGCGGCTTTGTGGCCTACAAGGCAGCAAAGCCGCGGCCTCGATTACCGGCCGCGGCGGGGGGAGGTGGGGGCGCACGGAGGCACAGGATCCTGTGTCTCCGTGCACCCCGCGATGGCCGGTAATTGAGGCCGCGGCTTTGCGGCCTTGTGAAGTCCCAAGCTCTCCCTTCTGTGAGCTGGTGCCATCTGGTGGTGGCCGTTGGCATTACACGTTAAACAGCAATTCTGTGTCCTTTTTCACTGTTTTCACTGCCATCTCCTTCCCTCTAATTACAGCCCCCAAACATTATATATATTTTTTATTCTAACACCCTAGAGAATAAAATGGCGATCATTGCAATACTTTCTGTCACGCTGTATTTGCGCAGCGGTCTTACAAGCGCACTTTTTTTGGGAAAAAAATACACTTTTTTAAATTAAAAAATAAGATTAACAGTAAAGTTATCCAAATGTTTTTTTTTATATTGTGAAAGATGATGTTACGCCGAGTAAATTAATACCCAACATGTCACGCTTCAAAATTGCGTCCGCTCGTGGTATGCCGACAAACTTTTACCCTTTAAAATCTCCATAGGCGACGTTAAAAAAAATCTACAGGTTACATGTTTTGAGTTACAGAGGAGGTCTAGGGCTAGAATTATTGCTCTCGCTCTAACGATCGTGGCGATACCTCACATGTGTGGTTTGAATACCGTTTTCATATGCGGGCGCTACTCACGTATGTGTTCGCTTCTGCGCGCGAGCTCGTCGGGACGGGGCACGTTTTCTGGCTCCTAACTTTTTTAGCTGGCTCCTAGATTCCAAGCAAATTTGTCAAACCCTGGCCTATAATAATTCTTACCTGTAGCTACCCCAGATATCTCCTAAACCTGCATGTGACGATGCCATCGGCACATGCGCACTGAAGCAACGACACGTATGTGACATTGATTCAGTGATGGTGCCGTTACCGGTGCATGTGCAGGAGTGACGTCATTGCGGCTCCGCCCAATCACAGCGCCGGAGCTGCAATACCCGGAAGTAAACACCGAGAGTGTGTCGCCGGCCGGTACTGTCAGACACCGCAGCGCGGGCTTCAATCTCAGGTGAGTATTACATAATGAGCGAGTAGCTATGCCTACTAGTTCATTATGCCTTTGTCTTGTAGGTGTTAGTTTTATTTATTTTTTCCAAAGTGGGTTTATAACCACTTTAAATGCGTCGTTTTGGTCCAGTGATTGTGTCTTCCTCCCAGCTTTCCTGAAGTTCCTGCTTTGGTCACTTTCTGTCTGCTGTAACATCACTCCTGGTTTGCAGGTTGGTGGCCGGTCATTGCGCCCTTTACCCATCTACTGTCTGTTATATTGAGACATTTTAGCGTCTTTTTTTTGTGGTCATTTCCCATATAGCGCTCTGGTTTGTGTGTATGGTTGCCGCCTCATCCCTTTAAAACCGAGCACATATTAATTACACGGGTTCTGCGGCTGATTAAAGCGGAGTTCCACCGAAAAAAATAATATTAAAAGTCAGCAGCTACAAATACTGCAGCTGCTGACTTTTAATAAATGGACACTTACCTGTCCAGGGCGGCCGTGATGTCGGGCCCCGAAGCCGATTTGTCTCTCGGGTCGAGGCGCCACCATCTTCGGTGCGCGATGCTACTGTCTTCTGGAACCTGTGTGCCTCCCAGAAGACATATATCATACCTGCTTCAGCTTTAGAGTCCAGATTCACAAAGCACTTACGCCGACGTATAGCACGTTACGCCGACGTAAGTGCAAATATGTGCCAGAGTATGTGTGTGGTAGGCCCACGAACCAACATGCTAACAGGCTACACCCCGCCGACGTAGCTTGCACATGCCGGCGTAGATTGGGCGCACATATGGGCTGGACGCATGTTGCTGCTGCCACTGATTATCCATTTAAACATGCCCGGCGCATGCTACGCGAGGTGCGCGTAAGTTGTACGTCCGGCGTAAAGTTATTCCCCATAAATGAGGTGCAACCCGGCAACAGACATGCACAGGTCTGCACCAGGGAACACAAGCCGGCGTATTGTGCGTTGGACGTGTGTCTGGCTGGACGTAGGTTATGTTCACGGCGTACGCGGTGATCCGGCGTAGCTTAGGCAGTTGTGCCAGCGTGGTTGTGAGCAGGCGCAGGGGGGTGCTGTGCATGTGTCCACGTCACGGCGCATTTCGTGATACACTGGGCGTATAACACTGCGCCACGCTGGCGTACCTGTCTGGTGCACGGCCCATCATTTGCATGGGGTCACGCCCACTTCTACCTACGCATGCTTGCGCCTTCGAAACCCACGCCACGCTGGTGCAGCATTGGGAGCACTGGCTTGCTAAATGCAATGCTTGCCTCTCTGAACTACGTTGGCGTGCCGTACGGTGTGTGCGCTACGGCGGCGTCATTTGCGCCTTGCTCTCTGTGAATCTGGGCCATCATGTCCACTTGCAATCACTTTTTTTCTTCACAAATGTGAGGCAGC
Source organism: Rana kukunoris (assembly GCA_029574335.1). Classification (NCBI taxonomy): domain Eukaryota; kingdom Metazoa; phylum Chordata; class Amphibia; order Anura; family Ranidae; genus Rana; species Rana kukunoris. Next base: position 13,671 of record JAJQKJ010000880.1, read on the forward strand.
ATAAAAACATTATTTATGATATTTATCAGTCATGCAACTCCCAAGGAATGAAGCACCTCTTGCATGAGTTGTGTGTGGGCTGTGCTGACTTACTTGGGAGAATAGCTGCTTGCTGCAAGATATTAATTTGTACACAAATCTCAAACGCAAGATCTACCAGCGTTAAAAATCGATGGATATTTCATTAGAAATTTGCACTGACCGCAAAGCATGTTAATGTGGAAATTTCTCAGAGCACTGAAATAAGATCAGGAAAGTGTCATTGTGCCGAGCGAAAGTCTTGAGATAAAATGGAGCCGTGGATCACATGGGACAAGATCACTGAAAACAGACTTGACAATCGCACCAAAACGCCTTCCAAGGTTGCCTAATCCACGGAAGAATGTGGGAAGAATGCCGGAGTTTGTATTATTGAAGGCCATCTGCTGTCTGAGACATTTTGTAACATTTCTTTTTAGATTGGAAAGGAATGAGATCCGATCCATGTAAATAAACCTCAGTGGGGGCCATTTACCAATTGTGCCTCAAGCAATACTAAACAAGAGCGGCGAGATGCATTGTGTGACAGATTTATTATAACATTTCGGCCGGTGTCATACATTTTTCCAGGGATGAATTTAGGCAACCCACCTGAGCTATGCCGCTAGAAAGCTGTCCACCAATCACAAGTAGCTGTGGCATTCCCGGCAACCACATGGGGCAGCTATATAACTGGCGGTGCACAGTGACAGTTTTCTGGCGGGATAGCTCAGACAGGTTTGGACTAAGATTCGGACATACGTGAGGCCCATTCTGACTCTATAGTCACACTGCAACAAAATGAGACCTGACCCTGACCACTCATCAGTAAGGAATCTGTTTCAGTTGGCTGCCCAAAAACAAGAAAACAGACGGACTGTAGCGAATATACTAAACCTGTCCCAGAGACTTTGCTAAGTGAGCGCCACACAGATTTGTGTCCGTGTGTGTCTAATTTCCTTGATAAAGGTCCTGCAATATGTGAAAAAAGATTCACAAACTCTGAATTGTGTACCATTTGAAAAGTGATTGGCTACGGAAAATCACAATAGTGAATAACTTATTACTGAAGATAAGAGGCAATAATCTTAAAATTCTCATCATCTCCTGCATGCTAGCTGAAATTTAAAACCATGCTCCTGGTGGGCATGCCAGCTCAGAGAAAAAGAGAAAGCAAGAGGAATAAAGGGGAGCGGAGGATAGAGAGAGTGAGAAATAAGGTAAGCAAGAAATAGAGAGTGTGAGGCATAGAGGGAGCAAGAGGTAGAAGAAGTGAGAAATGGAGACAGCGAGGGATAGAGGGAGCAAGAGGTAGAGGAAGTGAGAAATGGAGGCAGCGAGGGATAGAGAAAGCGAGAAATGGAGGCGGCGAGGGATAGAGAAAGCAAGAAATGGAGGCGGCGAGGGATAGAGAAAGCGAGAAATGGAGGCTGCGAGGGATAGAGAAAGCGAGAAATGGAGGCTGCGAGGGATAGAGAAAGCAAGAAATGGAGGTGGCGAGGGATAGAGGAAGCAAAAAATGGAGGCAGCGAGGGATAGAGGAAGCGAGAAATGGAGGTGGCGAGGGATAGAGGAAGCAAAAAATGGAGGAAGCGAGGGATAGAGGAAGCGAGAAATGGAGGTGACGAAGATTAGAGGAAGCGAAAAATGGAGGTGGCGAGGGATAGAGAAAGCAAGGGATAGAGGAATGGAGAGAGCAAGGGATAGAATAAGCGAGAAACGGAGAGAGCAAGGGATAGAGGAAGCGAGAAACAGAGAGAGAGAGGGATAGAGGAAGCGAGAAATGGAGAGCGTGAGGGATAGGGGGAGAGAGGATTAGAGGGAGTGAGGGGGGGATAGAGGGAGGTATAAATAGAGGGAGCGAGGGATGGGGAGGAGGGAGAGAGGGAGTGAGAGATAGAGGGAGTTATAGATAGAGGGAGCGAGGGATGGGGGGGGGGGATAGTGGGAGATGGAGATATAGATAGAGGGAGCGAGGGATGGGGGGAAGGAACAGAGGGAGATATAGATAGAGGGAGCGAGGGATGGGGGGCGGGTTAGAGGGAGAAAGATGAGAGGGCAGGAGAGATATAGGGGAGGCAATGGAAGGAGAGATATAGGGGGACAATGGAAGGAGAGATATAGGGGGGACAATGGAAGGAGAGATATAGGGGGGACAATGGAAGGAGAGATATAGGGGGACAATGGAAGGAGAGATATAGGGGGACAATGGAAGGAGAGATATAGGGGGGATAATGGAAGGAGAGATATAGGGGGGACAATGGAAGGAGAGATATAGGGGGACAATGGAAGGAGAGATATAGGGGGACAATGGAAGGAGAGATATAGGGGGGCAATGGAAGGAGAGATATAGGGAGGACAATGGAAGGAGAGATATAGGGGGGACAATGGAAGGAGAGATATAGGGGGGCAATGGAAGGAGAGATATAGGGGGGACAATGGAAGGAGAGATATAGGGGGGATAATGGAAGGAGAGATATAGGGGGGACAATGGAAGGAGAGATATAGGGGGACAATGGAAGGAGAGATATAGGGGGACAATGGAAGGAGAGATATAGGGGGGCAATGGAAGGAGAGATATAGGGAGGACAATGGAAGGAGAGATATAGGGGGGACAATGGAAGGAGAGATATAGGGGGGCAATGGAAGGAGAGATATAGGGGGGACAATGAAAGGAGAGATATAGGGGGACAATGGAAGGAGAGATATAGGGAGGACAATGGAAGGAGAGATATAGGGGGGGCAATGGAAGGAGAGATATAGGGGGGACAATGGAAGGAGAGATATAGGGGGGCAATGGAAGGAGATATAGGGGGACAATGGAAGGAGAGATATAGGGGGGCAATGGAAGGAGAGATATAGGGGGGACAATGGAAGGAGAGATATAGGGGGGACAATGAAAGGAGAGATATAGGGGGACAATGGAAGGAGAGATATAGGGAGGACAATGGAAGGAGAGATATAGGGGGGACAATGGAAGGAGAGATATAGGGGGGCAATGGAAGGAGAGATATAGGGGGGACAATGGAAGGAGAGATATAGGGGGGCCAATGGAAGGAGATATAGGGGGACAATGGAAGGAGAGATATAGGGGGACAAGGGAAGGAGAGATATAGGGGGGCAATGGAAGGAGAGATATAGGGGGGACAATGGAAGGAAAGATATAGGGGGGCAATGGAAGGAGAGATATAGGGGGGACAATGGAAGGAGAGATATAGGGGGGACAATGGAAGGAGGGATGGAAGAAGGAAGTGGGAAAGACATATAATGATGAAAGGGAAGGGAGAGAATTATAGAAAGAAGAGAAAGGATTGTACAGAACGATACGGACACCTCCCATACAGTCTGGGATTATAAGCTCACATACCAAACATCTACCCCCGTCACATTTACCAATTATTATGTTTTTGTGTGAAGTTGAATGATTTCTGTCTTTTCCCGTGTACCTGGGCTCTGGGGTTCTGTGAAGGTGCTGATTGGGTAATACGAGGTAATATTCATACAAATGTATTAATTATCAGTGAGGGGCGCACACTGCGTCTCGTAGGATACATACAACGTACAGATATATTTTTAGCTCTTTGTGATTGGAATAAACACACTCCCACTTCAGCGAGTAGGAGATATTCCTGACGTGGAAGATTGATAGCGAGGATGCTCCAGCGAGACATATGGGGGGGGGGCAGAGCAGGGCAGTCAGTGGGGGTCCAGGCTCCGGAGCACCAGACAGCAGCTGCTTGGCAGCCCAGCATGCAACCAGCACCAGCACTCAGCAGGATCACAGCGCTGCACCAAACCCCATATGTTCCCGAGCCCCTGGGGAACGCAAAGACAGCTGCTTGGGAATCGCAGCTCTGTATCACAGACTCGCAGTCGGAGGCCGAGCTTCATTTCAAATACAACACTGGAGACATTACAAAGAATAAAAGCTCAAATTCTCATGCATAGATTCCTTTGTGAGATTTCCTAATACATGTTTATGCAAAACATGCTGGTTATAGACAGCATAGGTATTTCTGCAGATGAAACGCCCCAGAAAGTGCCAGCAGTCTAAACAAAGCAATTACCTGGTCAAATCGCAGACACAGAGAATGCAGACTATCAATTCTCCATATGGTATCACTGAACATACAGCCTATCCAATCACTAGAGAGCGGTGACATCACTGAGAATGCAGCCTATCCACTAACTAGAGAGCGGTGACATCACTAAGAATGCAACCTATCCATTCACTAGAGAGTGGTGACATCACTGAGAATGCAGCCTATCCATTTACTAGAGAGTGGTGACATCACTGAGAGTGCAACCTATCCATTCACTAGAGACCAGTGACATCACTGAGAATGCAACCTATCCATTTACTAGAGAGTGGTGACATCACTGAGAATGCAGCCTATCCATTCACTAGAGACTGGTGACATCACTGAGAATGCAGCCTATCCATTCACTAGAGAGCGGTGACATCACTGAGAATGCAACCTATCCAATCACTAGAGAGCGGTGACATCACTGAGAGTGCAGCCTATCCATTCACTAGAGACCGGTGACATCACTGAGAATGCAGCCTATCCATTCATTCGAGACCAGTGACATCACTAAGAATGCAACCTATCCATTCACTAGAGAGCGGTGACATCACTGGGAATGCAGCCTATCCATTCCCTAGAGAGTGGTGACATCGCTGAGAATGCAGCCTATCCATTCATTCGAGACCGATCACATCACTGAGAATGCAGCCTATCCATTCACAAGAGGTCGTGACATCACTGGGAATACAACCTATCCATTCACTAGAGCACGGTGACATCACTGAGAATGCAGCCTATCCAATCACTAGAGAGCGGTGACATCACTGGGAATGCAGCCTATCCATTCCCTAGAGAGTGGTGACATCGCTGAGAATGCAGCCTATCCATTCATTCGAGACCGGTGACATCACTGAGAATGCAGCCTATCCATTCACAAGAGGTCGTGACATCACTGGGAATACAACCTATCCATTCACTAGAGCGCGGTGACATCACTGAGAATGCAGCCTATCCAATCACTAGAGAGCGGTGACATCACTGAGAATGCAGCCTATCCATTCATTCGAGACCAGTGACATTACTAAGAATGCAACCTATCCATTCACAAGAGGTTGTGACATCAATGAGAATGCAGCCTATCCATTCACTAGAGACTGGTGACATCACTGAGAATGCAGCCTATCCATTCACTAGAGACTGGTGACATCACCGAGAATGCAACCTATCCATTCACTAGAGAGCAGTGACATCACTGAGAATGCAACCTATCCATTCACCAACGTCCATTGAGAACTTGTGGTCAATCCTCAAGACATGACAAACTCCAAGCATTGATTATGCAAGAATAGGCTGCCATTAGTCAGGACGTGGCCCAGAAGTTGATTGACAGCATGCCAGGGCAAATTGCAGAGGTCTTGAAAAAGAAGGGTCAACTCTATATTGACGCTTTGCATAAACTTAATGTAATTATCAATAAAAGCCTTTAACACTTATGGAATGCTTCAGTATGCCATAGTAACATCAACACTAAAGCAGCAGACTTTTCGAAAATTTATATTTGTGTCATTCTCAAAACTGTTGGCCACGCTTCTAGGTGTATGCAGCATCGGTACGAGAACCAAGCGATCAAACACTGCTGATCACTCCGTTCCCGGAGCTCCCTGAGCAGAGAGTCCGTGACTGGAGCGTGTTTCACTGGAGCGCTGGACTGTAAAGGGATCGGGAGAGCGGTGGGCTCAGGCTCCAAAGAGCTTGCTGAGAGGCTGAGCCAGCTGCCAGTCCAGGCATGTGGGTGGATTCCGACCATAGGGTCGCAATCTTTCCCGAGCCTGTAATACTTCATATTCCCATCGCACACCATCCTAGATAAAGCTCTAGAGGATTTGGGTGCCCATTACCGGACTACATAAAGGTTATAAACAGGTTTACAAGGAGGACAGACTTGCTGTAGGGTCAATTTATTGCAGGCAGGAGTGGCGGGCTCAGGCTCTCAGTGGCTCGCTGAGAGGCTGAGCCAGGTGCCGGTCCAGGCACATGGGCGGATTCCGACTATAGGGTCGCAATCTTTCCTGAGTCTGTAATACTTCATATTCCCATCGCACACCATCCTACATAAAGCTCTAGAGGATTTAGGTGCCTACTACCGGACTACATAAAGGTTATAAACAGGTTTACAAGGAGGACAGACCTGCTGTAGGGTCAATTTATTGCAGGCAGGAGTGGCAGGCTCAGGTTCTCAGTGGCTCGCTGAGAGGCTGAGCCAGATGCCAGTCCAGGCATGTGGGTGGATTCCGACCATATGGTCGCGATCTTTCCCGAGCCTGTAATACTTCATATTCCCATCGCACACCATCCTAGATAAAGCTCTAGAGGATTTAGGTGCCTACTACCGGACTACATAAAGGTTATAAACAAGGAGGACAGACCTGCTGTAGGGTCATTTTCTTGCAGGCAGAGAGGGGCAGGAGCGGCAGGCTCAGGCTCTCAATGGCTCGCTGAGAGGCTGAGCCAGATGCCAGTCCAGGCATGTGGGTGGCTTCCGACCATATGGTCGCGATCTTTCCCGAGCCTGTAATGCCGCATACAAACGATCGGAAATTCCGACAAGAAAACTGTGGATTTTTTCTGACGGAATGTTGGCTCAAACTTGTGTTGCATACACACAAATCGTGTCGGAAATTCCGACCGTCAAGAACGCGGTGACTTACAAGACGTACGACGAGCCGAGATCAATGAATTTCAATAGTCAGTTCGGCTCTTCACCTTGATTCTGAGCATGCGTGTTTTTTTGAGCGGTGGAATTGCATACAGACGATTTTCCGATCGGAAAAATAGAGAACCTGCTCTCAATCTTTTGTGAAAATTCCGACAGCAAAAGTCCAATGGAGCCTACACACGGTCGGAATTTCCGACCAAAAGCTCACGCCGGACTTTTCTTGTCGGAATTTCCGATCATGTGTATTATAGTCCACATTGAAGAATGATCACAGAACAGGTAGTGCAAGGTTTCAGAGTCACGCAGGACCCCTACGTCAGGCATGTGAAGAGCCTGAACCGGCTCTGTGACAGCTGCCGACAGCGGGTTTCAGCCCGTTGTCTGCTGAAAACAGGTCACAGGAGTGCAGAACGAACTGCACTCCTGTGATCCACAAACAGGTTTTGGCTGTACTTCTTTTTTAACTCTCCCGCACCTTTCAAAAAAACACAACAGAAAAAAAAAGGTCACTTGAAACATTTTACTCGCAGTATTTCACGAAACGTACAATTTCTAAACGTAATTCCTTTTATCCATGAAAGGTACGGTGATAAAGACGAGATTAAATAGGAACTGTCTTTAAGAAGATAGGTAAGTGACACTTGGTGTTTATAATCACACCCACACAGGCCATTAAGAAGACCGTCAATTCCTTCCAGGCGTCAACAAATTAGTACCAGAGAAGTTATATACAGAAACAGATAAAAGCCAGTCATCCTCTTTATCTACTGCGCACATTATACATGGACGGGCGGACGCCTCATCCTTCTCTTACCGAGCGCAAGGTGAGCTAATGACATTTTAATTAATGTTTACAGATGGTAATTGCTCTGATCTGCATTACTGTATCTTTCCCGAGGCATAAAAAGTGTTTAAAGAAAATTTCCATCGGGCGCTTCGTGTACGGTCGTCATTAGAAGTCACTCAATCGCTGACGCATTTGTGCTGTCAAATATTTGTAATCTAAAAGCAGCCATTCCGAGTAGACCACACAATCCACCGTAACCAAATTGAAGTGTACCCGTGTCCTTGTAAAGGTTTTTTAAACTGGACTCCAGTCTGTAGAAAAGTACCTCCGAGTCTGTGACAGGACCCAGGTCTGAACCTACAACCTCTGCTGTGTCTGGCAAGGTCTCTTCGTGCTGAGCCACCTGAGATGCTGGACAACCTTAACCACTTCCCGCCCGGTCAATAGCAGATTGACGTCCGGGAAGTGGTTGTGAAATCCTGACTGGACGTCTATTGACGTCCTGCAGGATTTCATGCCGGCGCGTGCCGATTAGTGATGCGGGGTGTCAGTCTGACACCCTCCATCTCCGATCTCGGTAAAGAGCCTCCGGTGGAGGCTCTTTACCACGCGATCAGCCGTGTCCAATAACGGCTGATCATGATGTAAACAGGAAGAGCCGTTGATCGGCTCTTCCTTTACTCGCGTCTGGCAGACGTGAGTAGAGGAGAGCCGATCGGCGGCTCTCCTGACAGGGGGGTTCACGCTGATTGTTTATCAGCGCAGCACCCCCTCGGATCCCCACACTGGACCACCAGGGAAGCCAGTCCACCATGGCACAACAAAAAAAAGCACAATAAATGCCAATCAGTGCCCACAAATGGGCACTGACTGGCAACATGGGCACTGACTGGAGTGATGCCCAGCAATGCCATCAGTGCCACCCCTCAGTGCCCATCTATGCCCAGTGCCCATCCGTGCCACCCAAAAGTACCCATCGGTGCCACCCATAAGTGACACCCATGAGCGCCCATCAGTGCCACCTATGAGTGCTCATCAGTGCCGCATAGCAGCGCCGCCTATCAGTGCCACCTCATCGGTGCCCATCAGTACTACCTCATCGTGCCCATCAGTGCCACCTCATCGGGGCCCATCAGTGCCACCTCATCGGGGCCCATCAGTGCCACCTCATCGGGGCCCATCAGTGCTGCCATATTAGTGCCCATAATTGAAAGAGAAAACTTACTTATTTACAAAAAAATAACAGAAAAAAATAAAAACTTAATTTTTTTCAATTTTTTTTAGTTGTTGCGCAAAAAATAAAAATCGCAGAGGTGATCAAATACCACCAAAAGAAAGCTCTATTTGTGGGGGAAAAAGAAACGCCAATTTTGTTTGGGTACAGTGTAGCATGACCGCGCAATTGTCATTTAAAGTGTGACAGCGCTAAAAGCTTGGACGGGAAGGTGCGTAAGTGCCCCCCGGTATGGAAGTGGTAAAAGAAGAAGTCCAGCCTGAGCTTGTTTGGCTGCGCTTCTCTTATGGGTCACAGGAGTGCAGTTTTGTTTTGCACTCCTGTGACCCGTATGAAGTCTGCTCTCTGCTGATGTCACCAATATCAGTCCAGGCACCACTGACTCTGGGAGTCTGGATCTGCCAGGTGAACTGATGGCCTTCTCAGCCTCTCAGCGAGCTCATGAGACGGCCGCTCCCAGCACCTCCACAGCTCGGCGCTCCAATGAGCGGGGAGGAGCAAAGCAGGAGAGCTGCCAATCGTCAGCAGCTCTCTGCTCAGGGAGCTGGAGAAAACCCCAGCCGTCGGCGGTGTTCGGTGGCTCGGTTCTCAGTGCAGAGACGCCGGGGGACAGATGCAGCATTTCCACCTAGGTAAGTATAATAGGGGGGGGGGACAGATTCCTGTACTTCTCCTTTAACTTGTGTCATGTTTTTCTTGAACCTTGAACCCTTTGCTCCTCCCATGAACTGCATATTAAAGCCATGCCTTTCCACTTCCCATTTATTGTGCGCTCTTCTGCCAATATCTTCCTCGTAACTCCTGCTGCCGTCGGCATCTTCGCTACCACTCAGACCTTTGGCTTGTTCCATGACTACACTACTTGATCCCAACCTGCATCTACTTGTTGCTGACCTTTGGTTGGTTTACTGACTACGCTTCTGTTTAATCCCTACCTGCTAGATCCGCTACTGGACCCAGCTTGATCACCTCCTGGCAGGGGCGATCCTGAGGTTCGCGACCTGAATGAATGAATGAATGAATGAAAACTTATATAGCGCAGCACATGCAAAGTAAATCACCTCTGGGCGCTTGTTGTTCCTGTCTCCTTTGAGATCAAAATAGATGAGTCTTGATCTTTCTCCTGAAGACTAAGTGGTTCTCCTCCAGCCGAATGCTGGCTGGTAAGGTGTTCCATAGTCTGGGACCTTGGACAGCGAATCTCCTGTCTCCTTTGGACTTGTATCTGGCTTTCGGTATCTGAAGACGATTTTGATTGGTGGATCGTAGAATACGATTGGGATTATGAGCTTTTATTTTTTCGCATAGATAATGGGGAGCATTCCCATGGATACATCTATGCGTTAGACAGAGCGCTTTAAAGGTGATTCTGTCTTTTACTGGTAACCAGTGAAGGGATCTCAGTGAAGGTGAGATGGATTCCCAGGGTTTTTTCCCAGTCACAAGTCTGGCGGCCGTATTTTGAACGACTTGAAGACGAGAGATTTGGTACTTGGGGAGTCCGAGGTAAAGGGCATTTGCATAGTCCAGTCTGGAGTTTACAATCGCTCCCACCACGACCGCTATGTCTTTCTGGTACTCACACACAGCAAGGGTGACCTGCTTGTATACCTACCCAGCTGGTCAGTAAGATTCTCTCTACTGCTATAGCTACTGGTCCCTGAGCCTGACCCATGACACTCTGCTATTGCAATCAGAACCCACATTGCCAATGCTCTGGTCCACAATTTGCCACCCCAAGGACCTTCCTATTGGCCAGGGAATGTGCCCCTGCCCTCTTCCTCATTCTCTATTTAACACCCCGAAAGCCTCTTTGGATCTTAAAAATTTAAAACCCAAATCATTTTCCAGCATTCTTCATACCAGCCCTTCCTCTTTTTCCTGGGTGGTGGCAGTTCCTCCCGATGGACAGACCTGCCCTTGTGTAATAAAGTATGAGAATCACTCAGTTCAGGAGTACTTTGAGCCTAGGCTGCATGGTGATGTGCCCCCCAAGAAATTTCTTCACAACAGCCTAGGCTCACCAGGACAGGGTTGGATGACATAGCGACCAATCAGCTTCCTTTTTTTTTTTGTCAAAGCCTAATTGAACAAGATGAAGTTAGAAGCTGATTGGCTCCCATGCACTCCAGCTTTAGTAAATCGACCCTTGGGTGTCTTTCAAGGCAGGTGACCAACAGTGGCAACAAGAAGGAGCAGATCTTTTGTAGGAGACAGCACCAGACTGAAGGTAAGTATTGCAACAGAGGGCCGGATTCAGAACGTAGTTACGTCGGCGTATCTAGAGATACGCCGCGTTTTTCTTCTTGGAAAACCGATCTGAAATAGTGAAACTTGGTCCTTTCACTTCTGAAAAAACGCATGGTGTCATGGGAACCAGGGAAGATCTGAGTCTGAGACTCTGGCTACTTTAGCTAGGCGAGTCAGTAATAGTTTGTGGTCTATGGTATCAAATGCTGCGCTTAGGTCCAACAGTACTTAGAAGACAAGATTTTCCTTCGTCTGCTGCTTCGAGAGCGTCATCCCATGTTTTGAGCAATGCTGTTTCTGTTCCGTGGCCGGGGCAGAAACCCGATTGAAACGGATCGAGTAATTTGTGGGTGTCTAAATGATGTTGTAGTTGTTGTACAACTTCTTTCTCCATTATCTTGTAATGTATTTGTAATGTATTTTCAGACGAAATCTATACTGACTAAACTAAATCTGGCATCGTACAAGGAACATTTTCGTGCTGGCCGATCGAATAATATCGGATGAACTGTCATGATCGGCTCTCGAAAGTAGTGTACACGTGATCCGAAAACCTTTTTCTTCCGATATTCGAATTGTGTGTACGGCCCATAAGGTAAGTATTTCATAATAAGCTAGTATGCTCGCACTGCAGATATACCCCCTAGAACACAGGTGTCAAACACAAGGCCCACGGGCCGAATCTAGCCCTCGCACCTCTCCTGCAGCTGCAGGAGAGCTCCAGCCCTCCTCTGGTCCTACTCCAGACCCTGGCCGGAATTCAGAATGAATGGCGTAATTTTAGCCGGGCGTAACGCATCTCATATGCGCTATGCCGCCGTAACTTAGAGAGGCGAGTACCGTATTCAGAAACAACTTGCGCTCTAAGTTACGACGGCGTAGCGTAAATGGGCCGGTCGTAAGCCCACGTATTTCAAAGTAGGCAGGTAGGGGGCGTGTTGTATGATAATGAAGTGTGACCCCATGTAGATGCATTGCCGAACGAACGGCGCATGCGCCGTCTGTTGACGTAACCCAGTGTGCATGCTCAGAATCACGTCGGAAAGAATGCTTAAGATACTCCGAACACTGCCTACGACGTGAACGTAACTTACGCACAGCCCTATTCGCATACGACTTACGCAAACAACGTAAAATTCTACGCCTGTTCTGACGTCCATAATTAACATTGGCTGCGCCTCATATAGTAGGGGTAACTTTACGCCGGTCGTACGCCATACATAAACGATGTATATCAATGCGCCAGGCGCAAGAACGCTCGTGAATCAGCGTATCTAGCTCATTTGCATATTCGACGCGTAAATCTACGGAAGCACCCCTAGCTGCCAGCGTAAATATGCACCCAAGATACGACGGCGTAAGAGACTTACGCCGGTCGTATCTTAAAAAAAATTCAGCGTTAACTGCCTTTCTGGATCGCCGTAAAGATGCGACGGCGCAGATTTGAAATTACGGCGGCGTATCTGGAGATGTAAAGGAGAGTGGGGGACCCAACTTCTGATGGTGGGGGGCCCTTGACATCTAATGTAAGGGAGAGTGGGGGACCCAACTTCTGATGGTGGGGTGGCTCTTGACATCTAATGTAAGGGAGAGTGGGGGACTCAACTTTTGATGGTGGGGGGCTCTTGACATCTAATGTAAGGGAGAGTGGGGGACTCAACTTTTGATGGTGGGGGGCTCTTGACATCTAATGTAAGGGAGAGTGGGGGACTCAACTTTTGATGGTGGGGGGCTCTTGACATCTAATGTAAGGGAGAGTGGGAGACTCAACTTTTGATGGTGGGGGCCCTTGACATCTAATGTAAGGGAGAGTGGGGGACTCAACTTCTGATGGTGGGGTGGCTCTTGACATCTAATGTAAGGGAGAGTGGGCGATTCTACTTCTGATGGTGGGGGGGCCCTTGACATCTAATGTAAGGGAGAGTGGGGGACCCAACTTCTGATGGTGGGGGGCCCTTGACATCTAATGTAAGGGAGAGTGGGGGACCCAACTTCTGATGGTGGGGGGGCCCTTGACATCTAATGTAAGGGAGAGTGGGGGATTCAACTTCTGATGGTGGGGGGGCCCTTGACATCTAATGTAAGGGAGAGTGGGGGGGCCCTTGATATCTAATGTAAGGGAGAGTGGGGGACACAACTTTTGATGGTGGGGTGGCTCTTGACATCTAATGTAAGGGAGAGTGGGGGACCCAACTTCTGATGGTGGGGGGCCCTTGACATCTAATGTAAGGGAGAATGGGGGACTCAACTTCTGATGGTGGGGGGACCCTTGACATCTAATGTAAGGAAGAATGGGGGACTCAACTTCTGATGGTGGGGGGCCCTTGACATCTAATGTAAGGAAGAATGGGGGACTCAACTTCTGATGGTGGGGGGACCCTTGACATCTAATGTAAGGGAGAGTGAGGGACTCAACTTCTGATGGTGGGGGGCCCTTGACATCTAATGTAAGGGAGAGTGGGGGACACAACTTTTGATGGTGGGGTGGCTCTTGACATCTAATGTAAGTGAGAGTGGGGGACCCAACTTCTGATGGTGGGGGGCCCTTGACATCTAATGTAAGGGAGAGTGGGCGACTCAACTTCTGATGGTGGGGGGGGGGGGGGGGCCCTGACATCTAATGTAAGGGGAGGGGATGCGCTGGACATCTAATTTTACAGATACAACCGGCCCTTTTGAGGGCAATCATAATGCTGATGCGGCCCACAATGAAATTGAGTTTGACACCCCTGCCCTAGAAGGCTGAATGTCAAAGAAGGGCACTGCAATTTTTTTTGCAGGAATGTATCAAAAGATACATTTTTTTTTTAGGGTAATGCATAGAAAAAAATGAATTCTAGATTTTCTTTATAACATTCAAATGTTCACTTTTTGAAAAAAGTCGAATTTAAGTCTACAATTTTCCATTTGACTTTCTGATTAGAACTTGAATCCTCTTTCAAAACTGTCCTAATTAAGCATTACGTAAAGACACAGAGACACCTGGGGCGAGTTCTAGGCTCTTAGGCTGGCAGCTCTCCAAAGGAGTTTCCCTTCTTTGTTAGCAAAGACAAAAAGGTGGACTGATGAACAGACAATTCTAGCCGTGGGGAAAATACATTATGAAGAGGCCAGAGCGCTGCGCCATTCTACCATCAATGAAACGGGGATGTCAGCGAATATTCTTTAAAGACAAAGTTGACCTCTGTGGGGGGCTTAGAAAACATCTAACAGCTTGCTCTGGAAGCGTACATTTCGTAGGCCAAAAGCTTTATGAGAAACTCCTTTTTTTTTTTTAAAGCAGCCCTGTCAGGGTGGACGAAAATCCCAAAGTCCAGATCCCTGCAATAAAATGGCTTTTATACTCTATCTACTCTGCAGCCCATGTCTCCTACCATCCATCGCTCCCTCTCAGCACTTCATCCTTCGACTGACTTTAGTATTCAACATTTCTGGGAATGCCAATGTTTCCCACCACACTGTGGTTCCTTCCTCTAAACCAGGGGTCTCCAAACCTTCTAAACCAGTGGTTCTCAACCTGGGGGTCGAATGACTATTTGCCAGGGGTCACCAAATCCTGGACTGTTACTGGATCCCGACGTTGCCCACTTGGCCTCTTGACAGCCACCCATTCAGTCCACAGCATGGCTAGGGGGCAGAGACTAGAGGTCAGCTGACTGGTGAGGAATGTGATGTTGGAGGGGCTGGAGGAGACCCTATCTCCTGATTTTGGCATAGGTGTCACTGCTACGAGACACCACAGAGCTGGGGACACAGTGAGTAAAGCCTCGTACACACGATCAGTCCATCCGATGAGAATGGTCTGAAGGACCGTTGTCATCGGTTAACCGATAAAGCTGACTGACGGTCTGATGTGCCTACACACCATCGGTTAAAAAAACTATCATGTGACGTAAAACACAAAGACGTGCTGAAAAAAATGAAGTTCAACGATTCCAAGCATGCATCGACTTGATTCTGAGCATGCGTGGATTTTTAACCGATGGTCGTGCCCTGACCTATCAGTTAGGAGTCAATGGGTTAAAAAATAGGTAGAGGAATACGTCTCGGCCTAAACTGAGGGGGAAAAAAAAGTTTTATATATTTTTGGGGATATTTATTATAGCAAATATTTCATTTTTTTCAAAATTGTCGCTCTATTTCTGTTTATAGAGCAAAAAATAAAAACCGCAGAGGTGATCAAATACCACCAAAAGAAATCTCTATTTGTGGGAAAAAAAGGACGCCAATTTTGATTGGAAAAACACGTCGCACGACCGCGCAATTGTCAGTTAAAGCGGCGCAGTGCTGAATCGCAAAAACTGGCCAGGTCCTTTTACCTGCATTTTGGTCCGGGTCTTAAGTGGTTAACCACTTAAGACCCGGACCAAAATGCTGCCAAAGGACCTTGCCCTTTTTGCGATTCGGCACTGCGTCGCTTTAACTGACAATTGCGCGGTCGTGCGACGTGGCTCCAAAACAAAATCCTTTTCTTCCCACAAATAGAGCTTTCTTTTGGTGGTATTTGACCGCCTCTGCGATCTTTATTTTTTGCGCAAAAATAGAGCGACATTTTCGAAAAAAATCAATATTTTTTACTTTTTGTTATAAGAAAAATCAAATAAACTAAATGTTAGTCAAACATTTAGGCCAAAATGCAGAGCTTTTTGTTCTCAGAAAATAGGTGCAGGAACTCAACCACGACCCGTTCAGATTTCACAAACAGTAGAAGGGTCTTAAAGGGGCATTAAATACCAGAATTGCATTACATACAGTGTGCAGAGTTCAGGGGGTTACAAAGCAGTCACTTGTAAACACAGAAACCAGACTTCTGTGTTCACAAGTGATTGTGGTGAGCGGGCACCAAAGGGTCTGAGCCAAAGGTGGTGGAACTGAGTTCCCCCAAGTTCCCCCAGAAAAAAAGCCCTGCCAAAATGTATTTAGCCACATGTCTTTAGTAAAAAAAAAATCGCAATAAAATAAAATTAGCTACCTAGCGGGAACAGCGACACTAATACAGCGATCAGAAAAATGATCGCTTAGTGACGCTGGAAATAGGGAGTGAAAGGGTTAACTAGGGCGGTGATCAAGGGGTTAAAACTTTATTAGGGGGGGTAGGGGGCTACCCTGAACCTAACACTAACTGCCTGTCACGCTGACACTAACTGCAGTGATCAGTACATATATGATCACTGCATTCAGTGACACTGTGACAGGGGGGAGGGGGTGGGGGGGGTCGATCAGGGGGGTTAAATGTGCCTATGTGTCTGTGTGTCAGTGTAGTGTTGTGCAGACTTACTATGTGATGTGATCTCTCCTCAGCGCAGAGGGAGCGATCACATCACTTCCTCCTTCCTGTGTTTACACAGGAGGAGGAAATGACACGCAGGGGGAGCGCGCGCATTGGCTGAGAGCGATCCGGAGGGGGCGGACAAAAACCAACCGCCGCCCACTCATCCCGGATCGCTTGGCCAGGTAACCGGACCGCCGCATGTACGGGGAGGGGGGGGGGTCCGATCGGACCCCCGAACCCCCTCAAGGCACCAACGTATATATACGTTGATGTGCCTGTCGGTGCCATTCTGCCGACGTAAATGTACATGCGGCGGTCCGCAAGTGGTTAAGCAGATCGGACAAACATGTCCGTTTACATCTGCCGCTCTATAGAGGTGAATGGAGAGTTCGTTTGAGTCCACCTGAAAAACACACAGGTGGACCCGATCGGACCGATCGCGTGAAAGGGGCGATGCACAGCAGTTTACCTGCACCTCAAATGACCTTGATCTTCACTTCTTCCTCAGGATTCCTGCAACTGGCTGCTGCTGCTGTCCTCCAGGTGGTTATGGCTGGTGGCTGCTGCTGGCTATCCTCCAGGGCTGGTACTGCGGGTGGTACTGCTGGTGTAAAAACGGTATATCTTTTGTGGCCCCCCGCGCTGGGAGATCGTCGGTGGCCACAAAAGATATATATGTGTAGATAACCAGGCGGGCCGGTCAAAACCACGGGCCGGACTTTGGACATGCCTGCTGTACGCCAATACGTTGTAAGTTACGGCCATGTACAAGAGGCATTTATGTAAGAGAAAAAAAACACATTTTCCCGGATTCACAAAGCACTTACGCCGACGTAACTCACCTTTTCCCGGCGTAGCGTAGATATGCACCCGGCGTATGTGTGCGCCAGAGTCACAAACCAAGATGCGCCTAAAAATAGGCCATCCTACCCCGACGTATCTTACTTACGCCGGCATGGTGTGGGCACAAATATGGTCTGGACGTGTGTTGCTTCTCCCATTGATTTTCTATTCAAATATGCAAATGAGGGAAATACGGCGACTCATGACCGTACTTGCGCCCGGCGCATGATATAAGCGGTTTGCGTTAGTTTAACGTCCGGAGTGAAGTTATTCCCCATAGATGCGGCGCAACCCATGCAAAGGTATGGACCAGGGAACACCAGCCTACGTATTGTACGTTGGACGTCTGTGAATATGGGCCGACGTGGGTCTGGCTGGGCGTAGGTTACGTTCACGGCGTACACAGTCATCCGGCGTATCTTAGGCAGTTGTTCCGACGTGGTTGTGCGCAGTTCGTTTTAATTGCTTGTCTGGCGCCCGGGCCCATCAATTTGCATGGGGTCACGCTTCATTAGCATGGCTAACGCCCACTTCCACTTACGCCAGCCTGCGGCCTTCGAAATGTACGCTACGCTGGCGCAGAGTTGGGAGCAATAGCTTGCTGAATTCAGTGCATGCCTCTCCGCGCTGCGCCGTACTATGTGTGCGCAACGCCGGCGTAAATATGCGCCCATCTCTGTGAATCCGGGCCATATCGTTTAAAATGCGTCTCAGACATGATGTCATATATGTTTTAGTACGGAAGAATGCACGGGAAGCGATATTTTCAGCACGCATGTCTTTTAAAGGGCCCTTGAAAGAAATTGAACGCTTCCTAAAATGAAGTGTATTTCCCTTTAAATACGTCTGTGGTCGGTGTTAAGTGTACTTAGGGAAGGCGCTGAGAAGCTTCCTAATAGAAAAATGACGATTTTTTCCAAGACACAATTCACTGCTGTTTCCAGGCAACCCTACACCGCGCGGACGTCGATGCGCCGGACAGGAGACGCGGCCCACTTAGACATCTTGATTGTATAATGGCATATTATCTGTTAGATGAGAACAGACACTCCACGAGCCTTAGGAGCACCACGGAGGTCAGGTAGTCCATTCAAAGGTCACCGATACCCAACAACCAGCAGCGTAAGGGACAAAACCAACTGCACAGCAACCACAAAAAAAAAGCCCAACTCTAGGCAATGAAAGAAAAAAAAAAACCTTGAAGTGCCCCTCCCCCATATTGCAAAGGTTAAATGCGTATTACAGGCATGTCCAAAGTCCGGCCGGGGGCCAATTGCGGCCCGCGTTCCGGATTAATGCGGCCCCACTGGTAATTGATATATATCTCTTTTGAATCCCCCAACAAATCCCCGAGCATCGCGCATTCAGAGGCTGCATTCATGGCACTTGTGAGGCTGTATTCGTGGCAATATTAAGGCTGCAGTCATGGCACTTGTGAGGCTGTATTCATGGCAATAGTGAGGCTGTATTCATGGCAACAGTGAGGCTGCAGTCAGGCAATAGTGAGGCTGTATTCATGGCAATAGTGAGGCTGCATTCATTGCACATTTGTGAGGCTGTATTCATGGCAACAGTGAGGCTGCAGTCATGGCAATAGTGAGGCTGTATTTATGGCAATAGTGAGGCTGCATTCATTGCACATTTGTGAGGCTGTATTAATGGCAATAGTGAGGCTGCATTCGTGGCACTTGTGAAGCTGTGTTCATGGACATAGTGAGGCTGCATTCATGGCACTTGTGAGGCTGTGTTAATACAATAGTGAGGCTGAATTCAGGCACTTGTGAGGCTGTGTTCATGGCAATAGTGAGGCTGCATTTGTGGCACTTGTGAGGCTGTGTTCATGGCAATAGTGAGGCTGCATTCATGGCAATAGTGAGGCTGCATTCGTGGCACTTGTGAGGCTGTATTCATGGCAATAGTCAGGCTGCATTCGTGGCACTTGTGAGGCTGTGTTCATGGCAATAGTGAGGCTGCATTCAGGCACTTGTGAGGCTGTGTTCATGGCAATAGTGAGGCTGCATTCGGTGGCACTTGTGAGGCTGTGTTCATGGACATAGTGAGGCTGCATTCATGGCACTTGTGAGGCTGTGTTCAGGGCAATAGAGAGGCTGCATTCGTACACTTGTGAGGCTGTATTCATGGCAATAGTGAGGCTGCATTCGTGGCACTTGTGAGGCTGTATTTAGGCAATAGTGAGGCTGCATTCGTGGCACTTGTGAGGCTGTATTCATGGCAATAGTGAGGCTGCATTCGTGGCACTTGTGAAGCTGTGTTTATGGCAATAGTGAGGCTGCATTCCTGGCACTTGTGAGGCTGTGTTCAAGCAATAGTGAGGCTGCAGATATGCAATGATCAGGCTGCATTGATCTGCACTGACCCTTTTTTGCTTCGCAATTCTTTACTTAAAATTACATTTTTTTCCTGAAACATCCCTCTTAAAGTGAAGGTGCGTGTTATACCCCGATAAATACGGTATATCCAAATAATACGCCTGAGCTCATCGTTAGGCTCTTGACCACACACAGCCACAAAGACATGATAATTCTCGTTGGGCAGTATATTAGTTAATTTGCATTTAATTTTAACGGTTCAAAAAAATGTCAGCCAAAATGGTCGGCCCTCAAGCATGTTCACTTCATCAAATCAGGCCCTCTTTGAAAAAAGTTTGGACACCCCTGGCTTATTAAGTTTGGAGGTTGTGGAAGAGGTTGTAGTACAGGGTTTCTCAACTAGAGTTCCATGGATCCCTGGGGTTCCTCCAGAGGTTGCTAGGGGTCCATTGAGCAATTTCTGCCACTCAGATAAGTTCCCGCTGACACCATTCATCTTTTCGACTATCTGTATTGCCGCGTACACACGATCATTTTTCGGCATTAAAAAAAATGTTGTTTTTAATGATGAAGTTGGAAAAACGTTGTTTTCTGGAAATGCTGAAAAATGATCGTGTGTACGCGGCATAAGAGGGAAATTCTTCCCAATGACCATCACACTAAGGCCACTTTCACATGGAGGCGCTATAGCGTTAAAAATAGCGCCTGGAGAGCCACTGTAAAGCACCTTTCCAGTGTGAAAACCCCAGTGCGGTGCGCTGGCAGGACGCTAAAAAAAGTCAAGCCGCATCTTTGAGGTGCTGTAGGAGCGGTGTATATACCACGCCTACAGCGCCCCTGCCCAATGAAATCAATGGGCAGCGCCGCCGAAGTGCCGGCTGCAGCTGCACTTTTAACCCTTTTCCGGCTGCTAGCGGAGGTTAAAAACACCAAAAAGCGCCGCAAACACAACAGTAAAGCGCTGCTAAAAATAGCGACTCTTTAGCGCCGACGCCCACCCGCCCCAGTGTGAACGTGCCCTAAGGGTTTATTTACACTGGCTTGGGCTTCAACACACTTAAACGGCTAGTTTACACTTTGCTTCAAAACAAGGCTTCGGACAGGCTTTGTTAAAGCTCTCTGAACGCCAGTCAAAGCTCCCATCACTAAATAAAATGGTTAGCTTACTGTGCTGTTTATACCTTGCTTTTGATTTGCTTTTGCTTTGCTTCAAAAATTATACCCCGTGTAGCTTTAGTGGTGCGTCAAAGCGTCTTCAAAGCCTCCATAGAAGTCTTTGGCAAAGCTCACTTGAAGCCTCATCGAAGCCTTACAGAAGCCCCATCAAAGCCACATCGAAAGCCCCACCAAAGCCCCACCAAAGCCCCATCGAAGCCCCACCAAAGTCCCATCGAAGCCCCACCAAAGTCCCATCGAAGCCCCACCAAAGCCCCATCGAAGCCCCATCGAAGCCCCACCAAAGTCCCATCGAAGCCCCACCAAAGTCCCATCGAAGTCCCACCAAAGCCCCATCGAAGCCCCACCAAAGTCCCATCAAAGCCCCACCGAAGTCCAATCGAAGCCCCATCAAAGTCCCATCTAAGCCCCACCAAAGTCCCATCGAAGCCCCACCAAAGCCCCACCAAAGTCCCATCGAAGCCCAACCAAAGCACCATCGAAGCCCCACCAAAAGTCCCATCGAAGCCCAACCAAAGTCCCATCACTGGCACACCGTATTTGCGCAGCGATCTTACAAGCGCACTTTAAAAAAAAAAAAAAAAAAAAACAGGTTCTCTTATATATGAGATCTGGGGGTCAAAAAGACGTCACATCTCATATTTACACTAAAATGCAAAAAATAAATAAAAAGCATGGGCGGGAGTGATGTTTTGACGTCACTTCCGCCCTGCTATGCTATGGGGACGGGTGGGGGCCATCTTGCCCCTCACTCGCATCCCCACACAGCAGGCAGCAGGACCCGATCGCCTCCGCCGCTACCGACGGCTCCGGTAAGCGGCGGAGGGCGCATGAGAGCGGTGGGAGGGGGGCCCCTCTCCCGACACCAAAAACGGTGATCTTGCGGCGAATCCGCCATGGAGACCACCGTTATCTTTTACAGGACCGCTCAAGATGGATATTTCGGTTGTACTAGCAGCGATTAACCAGCGTTTTTCGTGCATTAGCGGGCCACTTTTAACCCGAATAAAGGGTTAAAAAAGCCCACAAAGCGCCGCTGCCCATTGATTTCAAAAGCGGTGTATTCATCGCTCCTAATGCGCCTCAAAGGGGCTGCGTGCAGGATTTTTTTTTTACATCCTGCCAGCGCAGCGCCCCAGAGTGAAAGCACTCAGGCTTTCAGAGTGGGATTGGAGATGAGGCTTTTTTCAGGCGCACTTTACAGGAGCCATTTTTAACGCTAAAATGCCTGAAAAACGCCTCCAGTGTGAAAGAGTAAAAAATAGCGCCTGTAAAAAGCTTCAACTGCAATCTCAGTGTGAAAGCCCAAGTGCCTTCACACTGGGGCGCTGCGCTGGCAGGACGTCAAAAAAAGTCCTGCAAGCAGCTTCTTTGAGGTACTTTAGGAGCGGTGAATACACCGCTCCTAAAGCGCCCCTTACCATGTAAATCAATGGCCAGCGCCGCCAAAGCGCCTTGCTTTGTGGGCGCTTTTAACCCTTTATTAGGCCGCGAGCGGGGGTTAAAAGCGCCCCGCTAGCCCCGAAAAAACGCTGGTAAAGCACCGCTAGTTTTAGTGGCGTTTTTCGGACGCTGCCAGTTTAAAAGGGCTCTAAAGCGCCTAAAAAGCACCTCTCATGACTCCCCAGCGTGAAAGCCCTTTTACACTGGGGGTGGTGCGCTTGCGGGATGGGAAAACAAGTCCTGCAGGCAGGATCTTTGGGCAATTTGGGTCTGCTGTTTCCAGCGCTCTTACACCGCCCCTGCTTTCCGAAGCACCTGAAAATCGCTTCCAAAGCCTCGCAACACGGGCGCTTTTAACCCCTTTTTCGGCTGCTAGCGGGGGTTAAAGGCGCCCCGCTAAAACTTGCGGCGCTTTGCCGCTAACAGACCCCCGCCCCAGTGTGAAAGCAGCCTTACTGTGGTCCAAGAATGACTAAAATGTAGAAATGGAATTATTCCATAATAAAGTCTTCTAGTCTGGATATTACCTCTGCACTTTTATTGACTCCAGAGGCCGGAAGAGATTACAAATTGTCGCTGTTATCTGACCGCTGACACAGAAGCGTCATGCGGATATTATCAGTACGGAAAGCTAGCGGTAAAGTAGAGATAGCGGGAGACTGGCAGGGAAATCTGCACTCCGATGCAACCAGGCGGAAAACGCTCGACTCTCCCGACCTGACAAACATCAGCGCCATTACCGATAAGCGATAAAACCAGAGCGCGGCCGCCGGGGGGGGGGGGGGGGAGGCAGGTGTGTGATTTGTGTTTTCTAAAAACGGCAACTTCTCAACCCTCTGCCAACCAAAAGACAGACGCCATCCTCTCACCCCTCTGCGAACCAGAAGACAGACGCCACCCTCTCACCCCTCTGCCAACCAGAAGACAGACGCCACCCTCTCAACCCTCTGCGAACCAGAAGACAGACGCCACCCTCTCAACCCTCTGCCAACCAGAAGACAGACGCCCCCTCTCACCCCTCTGCGAACCAGAAGACAGACGCCACCCTCTCAACCCTCTGCCAACCAGAAGACAGACGCCACCCTCTCAACCCTCTGCCAACCAGAAGACAGACGCCACCCTCTCAACCCTCCGCCAACCAGAAGACAGACGCCACCCTCTCACCCCTCTGCGAACCAGAAGACAGACGCCACCCTCTCAACCCTCTGCCAACCAGAAGACAGACGCCACCCTCTCAACCCTCTGCGAACCAGAAGACAGACGCCACCCTCTCAACCCTCTGCCAACCAGAAGACAGACGCCACCCTCTCAACCCTCTGCCAACCAGAAGACAGACGCCACCCTCTCAACTCTCTGCCAACCAGAAGACAGACGCCACCCTCTCAATCCTCTGTTAACCAGAAGACAGACGCCACCCTCTCAATCCTCTGCCAACCAGAAGACAGACGCCACCCTCTCAACCCTCTGCCAACCAGAAGACAGACGCCACCCTCTCAACCCTCTGCCAACCAGAAGACAGACGCCACCCTCTCACCCCTCTGCGAACCAGAAGACAGACGCCACCCTCTCAACCCTCTGCGAACCAAAAGACAGACGCCATCCTCTCAACCCTCTGCCAACCAGAAGACAGACGCCACCCTCTCAACCCTCTTCCAACCAGAAGACAGACGCCACCCTCTCAAACTTCTGCCAACCAGAAGACAGACGCAACCATCTCAACCCTCTGCCAACCAGAAGACAGACGCCACCCTCTCAACCCTCTGCCAACCAGAAGACAGACGCCACCCTCTCACCCCTCTGCGAACCAGAAGACAGACGCCACCCTCTCAACCCTCTGCCAACCAGAAGACAGACGCCACCCTCTATCCCCTCTGCGAACCAGAAGACAGACGCCACCCTCTCACCCCTCTGCGAACCAGAAGACAGACGCCACCCTCTCACCCCTCTGTCAACCAGAAGACAGACGCCACCCTCTCACCCCTCTGCGAACCAGAAGACAGACGCCACCCTCTCACCCCTCTGCGAACCAGAAGACAGACGCCACCCTCTCACCCCTCTGCGAACCAGAAGACAGACGCCACCCTCTCACCCCTCTGTCAACCAGAAGACAGACGCCATCCTCTCAACCCTCTGCGAACCAAAAGACAGACGCCATCCTCTCAACCCTCTGCCAACCAGAAGACAGACGCCACCCTCTCAACCCTCTTCCAACCAGAAGACAGACGCCACCCTCTCAAACTTCTGCCAACCAGAAGACAGACGCAACCATCTCAACCCTCTGCCAACCAGAAGACAGACGCCACCCTCTCAACCCTCTGCCAACCAGAAGACAGACGCCACCCTCTCAACCCTCTGCCAACCAGAAGACAGACGCCACCCTCTCACCCCTCTGCCAACCAGAAGACAGACGCCACCCTCTCAACTCTCTGCCAACCAGAAGACAGATGCCACCCTCTCAATCCTCTGTTAACCAGAAGACAGACGCCACCCTCTCAATCCTCTGCCAACCAGAAGACAGACGCCACCCTCTCAACCCTCTGCCAACCAGAAGACAGACGCCACCCTCTCAACCCTCTGCCAACCAGAAGACAGACGCCACCCTCTCACCCCTCTGCGAACCAGAAGACAGATGCCACCCTCTCACCCCTCTGTCAACCAGAAGACAGACGCCATCCTCTTAACCCTCTGCGAACCAAAAGACAGACGCCATCCTCTCAATCCTCTGCCAACCAGAAGACAGACGCCACCCTCTCAACCCTCTGCCAACCAGAAGACAGACGCCACCCTCTATCCCCTCTGCGAACCAGAAGATAGACGCCACCCTCTCACCCCTCTGCGAACCAGAAGACAGACGCCACCCTCTCACCCCTCTGTCAACCAGAAGACAGACGCCACCCTCTCACCCCTCTGCGAACCAGAAGACAGACGCCACCCTCTCACCCCTCTGTCAACCAGAAGACAGACGCCATCCTCTCAACCCTCTGCGAACCAAAAGACAGACGCCATCCTCTCAACCCTCTGCCAACCAGAAGACAGACGCCACCCTCTCAACCCTCTTCCAACCAGAAGACAGACGCCACCCTCTCAATCCTCTGTTAACCAGAAGACAGACGCCACCCTCTCAATCCTCTGCCAACCAGAAGACAGACGCCACCCTCTCAACCCTCTGCCAACCAGAAGACAGACGCCACCCTCTCAACCCTCTGCCAACCAGAAGACAGACGCCACCCTCTCACCCCTCTGCGAACCAGAAGACAGACGCCACCCTCTCAACCCTCTGCCAACCAGAAGACAGACGCCACCCTCTCACCCCTCTGCGAACCAGAAGACAGACGCCACCCTCTCACCCCTCTGTCAACCAGAAGACAGACGCCACCCTCTCACCCCTCTGCGAACCAGAAGACAGACGCCACCCTCTCACCCCTCTGTCAACCAGAAGACAGACGCCATCCTCTCAACCCTCTGCGAACCAAAAGACAGACGCCATCCTCTCAACCCTCTGCCAACCAGAAGACAGACGCCACCCTCTCAACCCTCTTCCAACCAGAAGACAGACGCCACCCTCTCAAACTTCTGCCAACCAGAAGACAGACGCAACCATCTCAACCCTCTGCCAACCAGAAGACAGACGCCACCCTCTCAACCCTCTGCCAACCAGAAGACAGACGCCACCCTCTCACCCCTCTGCGAACCAGAAGACAGACGCCACCCTCTCAACCCTCTGCCAACCAGAAGACAGACGCCACCCTCTATCCCCTCTGCGAACCAGAAGACAGACGCCACCCTCTCACCCCTCTGCGAACCAGAAGACAGACGCCACCCTCTCACCCCTCTGTCAACCAGAAGACAGACGCCACCCTCTCACCCCTCTGCGAACCAGAAGACAGACGCCACCCTCTCACCCCTCTGCGAACCAGAAGACAGACGCCACCCTCTCACCCCTCTGCGAACCAGAAGACAGACGCCACCCTCTCACCCCTCTGTCAACCAGAAGACAGACGCCATCCTCTCAACCCTCTGCGAACCAAAAGACAGACGCCATCCTCTCAACCCTCTGCCAACCAGAAGACAGACGCCACCCTCTCAACCCTCTTCCAACCAGAAGACAGACGCCACCCTCTCAAACTTCTGCCAACCAGAAGACAGACGCAACCATCTCAACCCTCTGCCAACCAGAAGACAGACGCCACCCTCTCAACCCTCTGCCAACCAGAAGACAGACGCCACCCTCTCAACCCTCTGCCAACCAGAAGACAGACGCCACCCTCTCAACCCTCTGCCAACCAGAAGACAGACGCCACCCTCTCAACCCTCTGCCAACCAGAAGACAGACGCCACCCTCTCAACTCTCTGCCAACCAGAAGACAGACGCCACCCTCTCAATCCTCTGTTAACCAGAAGACAGACGCCACCCTCTCAATCCTCTGCCAACCAGAAGACAGACGCCACCCTCTCAACCCTCTGCCAACCAGAAGACAGACGCCACCCTCTCAACCCTCTGCCAACCAGAAGACAGACGCCACCCTCTCACCCCTCTGCGAACCAGAAGACAGACGCCACCCTCTCACCCCTCTGTCAACCAGAAGACAGACGCCATCCTCTCAACCCTCTGCGAACCAAAAGACAGACGCCATCCTCTCAATCCTCTGCCAACCAGAAGACAGACGCCACCCTCTCAACCCTCTGCCAACCAGAAGACAGACGCCACCCTCTATCCCCTCTGCGAACCAGAAGATAGACGCCACCCTCTCACCCCTCTGCGAACCAGAAGACAGACGCCACCCTCTCACCCCTCTGTCAACCAGAAGACAGACGCCACCCTCTCACCCCTCTGCGAACCAGAAGACAGACGCCACCCTCTCACCCCTCTGTCAACCAGAAGACAGACGCCATCCTCTCAACCCTCTGCGAACCAAAAGACAGACGCCATCCTCTCAACCCTCTGCCAACCAGAAGACAGACGCCACCCTCTCAACCCTCTTCCAACCAGAAGACAGACGCCACCCTCTCAAACTTCTGCCAACCAGAAGACAGACGCAACCATCTCAACCCTCTGCCAACCAGAAGACAGACGCCACCCTCTCACCCCTCTGCGAACCAGAAGACAGACGCCACCCTCTCACCCCTCTGCGAACCAGAAGACAGACGCCACCCTCTCACCCCTCTGTCAACCAGAAGACAGACGCCATCCTCTCAACCCTCTGCGAACCAAAAGACAGACGCCATCCTCTCAACCCTCTGCCAACCAGAAGACAGACGCCACCCTCTCAACCCTCTTCCAACCAGAAGACAGACGCCACCCTCTCAAACTTCTGCCAACCAGAAGACAGACGCAACCATCTCAACCCTCTGCCAACCAGAAGACAGACGCCACCCTCTCAACCCTCTGCCAACCAGAAGACAGACGCCACCCTCTCAACCCTCTGCCAACCAGAAGACAGACGCCACCCTCTCAACCCTCTGCCAACCAGAAGACAGACGCCACCCTCTCAACCCTCTGCCAACCAGAAGACAGACGCCACCCTCTCAACCCTCTGCCAACCAGAAGACAGACGCCACCCTCTCAACCCTCTGCCAACCAGAAGACAGACGCCACCCTCTCAACCCTCTGCCAACCAGAAGACAGACGCCACAGAGATGTCATAAGATGTCCTAGTGACCTGATCGGGAGGGTCCCAACGGCGTCACACTCGGGGGCACTACACTTCCACCCTCCTGATTACAGACCAACGTCCTACAAGAATACAATGTTCAATTCATTACATTGAAGATAAAGTTTAACCCCTTCAATACCGGGCTTTTATACCAACCTCAAAACCGGGCCTATTCCGGCACTTCTCTCCACCATGTACAAATCATCATTATTTTGCTAGAAAATTACGCAGAACCCCCAAACATTATATATGTTTTTTAGCAGACACCCTAGGGAATAAAACGACTGGCATTGCAACGTTTTATCTTCCACGGGATTTGCGCAATAATTTTTCGAACGCCTTTTTTTTTTTGGAATTTTTTTTTTCAGGAATTAAAAAAAATAACAAAACTGTAAAGTTAGCCCAATTTCTTTGTAAAATATGAAGGATGAAGTTAAGCCGAGTAAATAGATACCTAACATGTCACGCTCTAAAATTGCGCACACCCATGGAATGGCGCCAAACTTCGCTACTTAAAAATCTCCATAGGAAAATGTTTACAGGTCACCAGTTTAGAGTTACAGAGGAGGTCTAGTGCTGGAAATGTTGCACACGCTCTAACGCACGCGGCGATACCTCACATGTGGGGTTTAAACGGCGTTTACATATGTCGGTGGGCCTTAGGTGCGCGTTCGCATCTGCGCGAGAGCTACCGGGGACAGGGGTGTTTTAACCACTTAAGGACCGCCGCATGTACATATACGTCGGCAGAATGGCACGGACAGGCACATTGGCGTACCTGTACGTCCCTGCCTAGACGTGGGTCGGGGGTCCGATCGGGACCCCCCCCCGGTACCTGCGGCGGTTCCCGTGGCTTCAGGAGCGATCCGGGATGAGGGGGCGGCTGTTCATTTTTATCCGCCCCCTCCGGATCGCTCCCAGCCAATGCGCATCCTCCTACGCGTGTCACTTCCTCCGCCTGTATAAACACAGGAGGGGGAAGTGATGTAATCTCTCCTCTCAGCGTTTTTTTCAACCGCCGCTGAGGAGAGATCACATCACATAGTGAGTCTGCACAACACTACACTGACACCAGTACACACAGGCACATTAACCCCCCCCCGATCACCCCCCCCCCTGTCACAGTGTCACTGAATGCAGTGATCATATATTTACCGATCACTGTATTTAGTGTCAGTGTGACAGGCAGTTAGTGTTAGGTTCAGGGTAGCCCCCGTACCCCCCCTAATAATGGTTTAATTCCTTGATCACCGCCCTAGTTAACCCTTTCACCCCCTATTGCCAGCGTCACTAAGCGATCATTTTTCTGATCGCTGTATTAGTGTCGCTGTTGCCGCTAGGTAGCTATTTTTTTTTTTATTGCGATTTTTTTTTACTAAAGACACGTGGCTGAATACATTTTGGCCTAAATGTTTGACTAAAATTTAGTTTATTCAATTTTTCTTATAACATAAAGTAAAAAATATAGATATTTTTTTCAAAAATGTCGCTTTATTTTTGTTTATAGCGCAAAAAATAAAAATCGCAGAGGCGATCAAATACCACCAAAAGAAAGCTCTATTTGTGGGAAGAAAAGGACGCAAATTTTGTTTGGAAGCCGCGTCGCAGGACCGCGCAATTGTCTGTTAAAGCGACGCAGTGCCGAATTTGGGCATTTAAACATCCCTTGTAATAGGAATGGTGTGTGACAGGTCCTCTTTATGGAGAGATGCGGGGGGAGGGGTCAATAAGACCTCCCCCACATCTCTCCTCCAGGCTGGGAAGCATGAAATCGGTGAAAAAAATCAGATATCCCCCGGCAAAGCCCAGGACGTCATATAACAATAGGCCGGTATTGAAGTGGTTAAAGGGTTAGTAAAGCAATTATTTTTTTTCCTTTAAAATAACAAACATGTTATACTTACCTCCTCTGTACAGTTTGTTTTGCACAGAGTGGCCCCCGATCCACGTTTTCTGGGGGTCCCTCGGCGGCAGCATCAGATGTTTTTTCACCTTAATGCATAGATTGCATTAAGGTGAAAAAATGTTTTACTTTACAACTCCTTTAACCACCTCCATACTGGGCACTGATAGGCTGCACTGATGAAGTGGCACTGAGATCTCACATTTATGGGCACTGATAAACACTGATAGGTGGCACTGATGAGGTGGTACTTATGGGCACTGATGAGGCACTAAGGTCTCACACTTATGGGCACTGATAGGCAGCACTGATGAGGTGGCACTGAGATCTCACACTTATGTGCACTGATAAGCACTGATAGGTGGCACTGATGAGGTGATACTGAGATATCACACTTATGGGCACTGATAAGCACTGATAGGTGGCACTGATCAGGTGGCACTGAGATCTCACACTTATGGGCACTGATAGGCAGCACTGATAGGTGGCACTGAGATCTCACACTTATGGGCACTGATAAGCACTGATAGGCTGCACTGATGAGATGGCACTGAGATCTCACACTTATGGGCACTGATAAGCACTGATAGGTGGCACTGATCAGGTGGTACTTGTGGGCACTGATGAGGTGGCACTGAGATCTCACACTTATGGGCACTGATAAGCACTGATCAGGTGGTACTTGTGGGCACTGATTAGGTGGCACTGAGATCTCACACTTATGGGCACTGATAAGCACTGATCAGGTGGTACTTGTGGGCACTGATGAGGTGGCACTGAGATCTCACACTTATGGGCACTGATAAGCACTGATAGGTGGCACTGATGAGGTGGTACTTATGGGCACTGATGAGGAGGCACTAAGGTCTCACACTTATGGGCACTGATATGCAGCACTGATAGGTGGCACTGATGGGCATTGATGGGTGGCATGGAAGGGGCAACACTGATAGGCAGCACTGATAGGTGGCACTGATGGGCATTGATGGGTGGCACGGAAGGGGCAACACTGATAGGCAGCACTGATGGGTGGCACTGACTGGCATCACTAATGGACACTGATTGCTGGCACAGATGGCACTTTATTGTGCCCTGATTACATGTATCGATGTCTCCTGCGAGGAGATGCCACTGATTGGCTCTCCTCGTCACACACTCTGTCAGCGTGAGTGAGGCGAAGGAGAACTGATTACCGGCATTTCCGTGTTTACATGTGACCGGCTGTGATTGGACAGAGCCGATCACATGGTCTCTTTACAGAGATCGGGGTTGTGCCATGTCCTAGCAACACGGCATGGCCACAATCGCTGCGCTGCGTGCCCGTTTTGGGACGTCATATGAGGTCGTTTTTGGTGTTAAAAATCCTGCTTGCTGCATTTTTGGTCAGTTAACCACTTAAGGACCCGCTCATGTACATTTACGTCGGTGTTTTAAAGATGGATATCTCGGTAACGGCAGCAGCTGCTTCCACAACCGACATATCCATCTTTAGCGTGAGCAGTCCTGTAAATGATAACGGTGGTCTCCGCGCCGGAGTCGCCGCAAGATCACCGTTATCGGCGGCAGGAGAGGGCCCCCCCCGCACCCTCCGCCGCTTCCCGGAGCCGTCAGTAGCGGTGGAGGCGATCGGGTCCTTTCTCGTGCTGTGCGGGGATGCGATGCATTCTCGCCCTGAAAACAACAGCCGCCGCCCTGGGTAGCGGCCACATGTAATGCTGAGCCTCCACGTGTGATAAAACTGCAATCCGATAAATGCACAGGACGGGCCAGAAGGGCTAAGGGGGAGTAACCACTTAAGGACCGCCTCCTGCACATATACGTCGGCAGAATGGCACAGCTGGGCACAGGTACGTTGCCTTTAAGAGCCCAGCCGTGGGTCACGCACGCACGTCCCGGTCCGAAGCTCTGTGACTGCGCCCGTGGGACCCGATGGGCGCCAGTATCCCGCGATCGGTCACAGGAGCGGAAGAACGGGGACCGGTGAGTGTAAACACACCTTCCCCGTTCTTCTCTGTGGCAGTAACACCGGCGCGCGCCCGTGGGGGCGTGCAGCGTGGCGATCGGTGATGCGGGGTGTCAGTTTGACACCCCGCATCTCCGATCTCGGTAAAGAGCCTTCGGAGGAGGCTCTTTACCACGTGATCAGCTGTGTCCAATCACGGCTGATCACAATGTAAACAGGAAGAGCCGTTGACCGGCTCTTTCTCACTTGAGTTTGACAGACACGAGTAGAGGAGAGCCGATCGGTGGCTCTCCTGACAGGGAAGGTTCGCGCTGATTGTTTATCAGCGCAGCCCCCCCTTGGATCCCCACACTGGACCACCAGGGAGTGCCCCCGGTGCTCAATAGAGCACAAATAGATAAAAAAAAAAAAAAAATTGGAATACAATTGATGCCAATCAGTGCCCACAAATGGGCACTGACTGGCAACATGGGCACTGACTAATGATGCCCAGCAATGCCATCGGTGCCACCCCTCAGTGTCACCCAGTGTCCATCAGTGCCACCCCAAAGTGCCCATCAGTGCCCACCTGTGCCACCCTCAAGTACCCATCAGTGCCATCCATAACTGCCGCCCATGAGTGCCGCCTATGAGTGCCCATCAGTGCCACATACCAGCGCTGCCTATCAGTGCCGCCTATCAGTGTCCATCGGTGCCGCCCTACCGGTGTCCATCAGTGGCGCCTCATTGGTGCCCATCAGTGGCGCCTCATTGGTGCCCATCAGTGCCACCTCATCAGTGCCTATTAGTGCCACCTCATCGGTGCCCCTAAACGAAGTAGAAAACATACTTATTTACCAAAAAAATTTACAGAAAAAATAAAGAGTTTATTTTTTTCCAAATTTTCGGTCTATTTTTAGTTGTTGTGCAAAAAAAAAAAAAAAAAACGCAGAGGTGATCAAATGCCACCATAAGAAAGCTCTATTTGTGGGAACAAAATGATACAAAAATAGTTTGGGTACAGTGTAGCACGACCGCGCAATTGTCATTTAGAGTGCGACAGCGCTGAAAGCTGAAAATTGGCCTGGGCGGGAAGGTGCGTAAGTGCCTGGTATGGAAGGGGTTAAGGGGGTGTGACAGGGGGGCGTGTCCTATGCCAACATACATTTGCTAGTAGTTGTACCTCAACATTTTGGGAGGTATCCCTGTACTACTTTTGCTCCAACTTTGATGCGAGTCGCGGTCCATAGACCCCATGGGCCTAGATTCTCGCATCCCGGCGTATATTCGAGCGGGGCGTAGCGTATCCTATTTACGCTACGCCGCCGCAACTTTGGACGCAAGTGCCGTTATTCTCAAAGCAC
Organism: Rana kukunoris; assembly: GCA_029574335.1. Lineage (NCBI taxonomy): Eukaryota > Metazoa > Chordata > Amphibia > Anura > Ranidae > Rana > Rana kukunoris. Next base: position 46,631 of record JAJQKJ010000880.1, read on the forward strand.
TTGCGTCCTAAGGCGTATCGTAAATGTGCCGGCGTAAGCCCGGGTCATTCAAATGTGGAAGAGGTGGGCGTGTTTTATGCAAATGTGTTGTGACCCCACGTTTTTTGACGCTTTTTTTATCCCAGTGCGCATTTGCACGAAATCACGTCGCAAAAGTCAATGCTTTCGACGCGAACGTAACTTACGCAAATCCCTGTTCGCGAACGACTTACGCAAACGACGTAAAAATCGACGTCGCGTACGCAAAGTTACCCCTCATATAGCTGGGGTAACTTTACGCTTACCCAAACGACGTAAAATACGACAACCGGGCGCAATTACGTTCGGGAATCGGTGTATCTAGCTCATTTGCATATTCGACGCGGCAAATCGACGGAAGCGCCACCTAGCGGCCAGCGTATAATTACACACAATTACACGCCGGCGTAGGCTAGTTACGTCGGTGGAATAAGCCTATTTTTTTAAATGTATCTGCGTTTGAGAATCGGCGTAAATATACGCCGGCGCAGATTTGAAATTACGCCGGCGTAACTGGAGATACGCCGGCGTAACTGTTTTGAGAATCTGGCCCCATGTGTGCACAGGCATTCCCTGAAATTGCGGCCGTAAAATTGCGACAGCGCTGAAAGCTGAAAATTGGTTGGGCCAAAAAAAAAAACGTTCGAACTAGGGTTGTTCCGATACCGATACCAGTATCAGTATCGGGAACGATACCGAGTATTTGCGGAAGTACTTGTACTCCCGCGAATACTCCTGATGCCTGAATAGAATACTTGTCCCGTCCCGTCCCCCCCCGCCGCCGCAATGAAAGCCGCCGCCGCATGGGTTAAACAGCGTGCGGGAACATCACAGCTTTCATTTGAATAGCTGTTTTCCCCGAGCGTATAGACACTCCCCCTTGCTCGGGTTTGGATGGGTGATCGTGATCTGTCCAATCCCGAGCAAGGGGGAGTGTCTATACGCTCGGGGAAAACAGCTATTCAAATGAAAGCTGTGATGTTCCCCGTGCGGCGGCGGCGGCTTTCGGCGGCTAGGTATGGGGGACATGGCTGGAGGGACATGGCTGCGGGGACATGGCTGGAGGGACATGGCTGCATATGTGGGGGACATGGCTGGGGGGGCATGGCTGCATATGTGGGGGATATGGCTGCATATGTGGGGGACATGGCTGGGGGGAAATGGCTGCATATGTGGGGGACATGGCTGGAGGGACATGGCTGTATATGTGGGGGACATGGCTGCATATGTGGGGGACATGGCTGGAGAAACATGGCTGCATATGTGGGGGACATGGCTGCATATGTGGGGGACATGGCTGGAGGGAAATGGCTGCATATGTGGGGGACATGGCTGGAGGGAAATGGCTGCATATGTGGGGGACATGGCTGGGGGGACATGGCTGCATATGTGGGGGACATGGCTGGGGGGAAATGGCTGCATATGTGGGGGACATGGCTGGAGAGAAATGGCTGCATATGTGGGGGACATGGCTGGAGGGAAATGGCTGCATATGTGGGGGACATGGCTGGAGGGAAATGGCTGCATATGTGGGGGACATGGCTGGAGGGAAATGGCTGCATATGTGGGGGACATGGCTGGGGGGACATGGCTGGGGGGACATGGCCGCATATGTGGGGGACATGGCTGGAGGGACATGGCCGCATATGTGGGGGACATGGCTGGGGGGACATGGCTGCATATGTGGGGGACATGGCTGGAGGGACATGGCCGCATATGTGGGGGACATGGCTGGAGGGAAATGGCTGCATATGTGGGGGACATGGCTAGAGGGACATGGCTGGGGGGAAATGGCTGCATATGTGGGGGACATGGCTGGAGGGAAATGGCTGCATATGTGGGGGACATGGCTGGAGGGACATGGCTGCATATGTGGGGGACATGGCTGGAGGGAAATGGCTGCATATGTGGGGGACATGGCTGGGGGGACATGGCTGCATATGTGGGGGACATGGCTGGAGGGACATGGCTGCATATGTGGGGGACATGGCTGGAGGGACATGGCCGCATATGTGGGGGACATGGCTGGAGGGACATGGCCGCATATGTGGGGGAAATGGCTGGGGGGACATGGCTGCATATGTGGGGGACATGGCTGGAGGGACATGGCTGCATATGTGGGGGACATGGCTGGAGGGAAATGGCTGCATATGTGGGGGACATGGCTAGAGAAACATGGCTGCATATGTGGGGGACATGGCTGCATATGTGGGGGACATGGCTGGAGGGAAATGGCTGCATATGTGGGGGACATGGCTGCATATGTGGGGGACATGGCTGGAGAAACATGGCTGCATATGTGGGGGACATGGCTGGGGGGACATGGCTGCATATGTGGGGGACATGGCTGGGGGGACATGGCTGCATATGTGGGGGACATGGCTGGAGGGACATGACTGCATATGTGGGGGAAATGGCTGGAGGGAAATGGCTGCATATGTGGGGGACATGGCTGGGGGGACATGGCTGCATATGTGGGGGACATGGCTGGGGGAAAATGGCTGCATATGTGGGGGACATGGCTGGGGGGAAATGGCTGCATATGTGGGGGACATGGCTGGGGGGACACATTTAAAAAAAGTATCAGTATTCGGTATCGGCGAGTACATGGAAAAAAAGTATCGGTACTTGTACTCGGTCCTAACGGGACAACCCTAGCTGGAACCTTTAGTGTCACTTGAATGACAGGTTCTCTTTGAGTCCATCCATTGTAATAGAATTGGAAATATTATCATTCCAGCCCCCCTGACACGCACTAGGCAAGGATCTATCAGAGAAGGGGACATACCTCCGATCACAGGCCGAGCTTCCTGGCAGGTGTGGGTGCAGAAGAGAAGACAGGAAGCGGAGTGGAGGCAAAGTCTGTAGGGAAAGGTTTTCAGATTGCGCTCATTTCACCAGCAGGAGACTCAGAAACACGACGATCCTGTAAGAGAAAAGCAAACATCGAGGTGAGGCGCGTTACTACGACACGCAACCCAGCGCAACATTCTCCAACTTCAGCCACAAAAATCAACAGCCTATCAACCACGTAAGACCCGGACCATCATGCAGGTAAAGGACCCGGACAGTTTTTGCGATTCGGCACTGCGTCGCCTTAACTGACAATTGCGCGGTCGTACGACGTGGCTCCCAAACAAAATTGGCGTCCTTTTCTTCCCACAAATAGAGCTTTCTTTTGGTGGTATTTGATCGCCTCTGCGTTTTTTTTTTGCGCTATAAACAAAAATAGAGCGACAATTTTGAAAAAAAAATGCAATATTTTTTACTTTTTCCTATAATAAATATCCCCCAAAAAGATCTAAAAAAAAAAGGGATTTTTAAATACAGCTTACCTGTAAAATCCTTTTCTTGGAGTACATCACGGGACACAGAGCGGCATATTCATTACTATGTGGGTTATATGGAGTACCTTCAGGTGTGGACACTGGCAATCTCAAACAGGAAGTCCCCTCCCTATATAACCCCCTCCCCTAGAGGGAGTCCCTCAGTTTTGTAGCAAGCAGTATGCCTCCCAAAATGGTCACCCAAAAGAGGGGTGGGAGCTCTGTGTCCCGTGATGTACTCCAAGAAAAGGATTTTACAGGTAAGCTGTATTTAAAAATCCCTTTTTCTTTCTCGTACATCACGGGACACAGAGCGGCATATTCATTACTATATGGGATGTCCGAAAGCAATGCTTTAATGAGGGGAGGGAGACATCTTCCAAAGAAGGATTCAATTTAGAGATAAACTCAAATCATAATAATAATTCCAACTTAGTCAAAAAAAAACTCTTTTTTTTTTTATAACCAAGGGTGCTTCTGATCCCGAGGATTTCAAACTGCAGCCTGTAGTACTGCCTGTCCAAAGGCAGAATCTGCATTCCTTCTCACGTCTAGTTGATAAAACCTTGTAAACGTGTGGACTGATGACCACGTTGCCGCCTTGCATATCTGAGCCATAGAGATCTGATGGTGTGCTGCCCAAGAGGCGCCCATGGCCCTGGTAGAATGGGCCTTTACCGACAACGGAGGGGGCAACCTCTTCAAACCGTAGGCTTGAATGATTAATTGTCTAATCCATCTCGAGATGGTGGATTTTGCAGCTGCCTGCCCCTTCTTGGGGCCATCTGGTAGAACGAACAACACATCTGTTTTCCGGATCTTTTCTGTAGCTTTAAGATAGGCCTTCATGGCCCGGACAATATCTAAGGTATGCAGCAACCCTCCTTTCTAGATGTAGGTTTTGGAAAGAAGGATGGAAGTACCAAATCCTGGTTTAAGTGAAATTTGGATATAACCTTTGGTAAGAAAGGAAGGATGGGGCCGGAGAACTGCCCTGTCCTTATGCAGAACGAGGTATGGTTCCTTACACGATAAGGCTGCTAATTCTGACACTCTCCTGGCCGAAACTATGGCGACCAAGAAAACCAACTTTCTTGTCAGTAAGAGTAAAGGAATCTCAGCCAACGGCTCAAAAGGTTGTTTCTGTAGAGTGGACAGGACAAGATTTAAGTCCCATGGACAAATTGGTGACTTGACAGGAGGATTAATACGCAAGACCCCCTGTATGAAGGTCTTTACCAGCGAATGGGTGGCCAGCGGCCTCTGAAACCACACTGACAGAGCTGAGATCTGTCCCTTGATTGTGCTTAGTGCCAGGCCTTTATCCACTCCTAGCTGGAGAAAACTTAACACCCTATCAATAGTATATTTGCGGGAATTCCATCTTTTGGATTCACACCAGCCTACGTAGTTCCTCCACACCCTGTAATAAATCACCCTGGAGACCGGCTTCCTAGCCCTAATCAGGGTAGGAATTACCTGCCTAGACAGACCTCTACCCCTGAGAATCAGGGATTCAGCTCCAGGCCGTCAAATTTAGACGCTGTAATGTAGGGTGGAGGATCGGGCCTTGTGAGAGTAGGTCTGGTTGTAGAGGAAGAGTCCAAGGGTCTCCCACTGCCATCTTTAGGACTAGTGAGTACCAAGTCCTCCGGGGCCAAGCCGGAGCTACTAGAATGACTGGCTTGTTCTCCACTCTGATCTTGCGCAACAGGCGCGGGAGTAACTGTAGTGGAGGGAATGCATATAGAAGTCTGAATTGATGCCAAGGGCAAACCAACGCGTCGGTTCCGCAGGCCATAGGATCCCTCGCTCGCGACACGAACCTGTCTAGTTTCTTGTTGAACCTGGATGCCATTATATCTACGTCCGGCATTCCCCACCTCTGGCAGATTGTCTGAAAGACCTGGGGATGCAGAGACCACTCCCCTGGCAACAGACTCTGGCGACTTAAGAAGTCTGCCTGCAGGTTGTCCACTCCGGGAATGAATATCGCTGAAATGCAGGGTACATGAACCTCTGCCCATTGAAAAATCAAGTTCACCTCCCTCTGAGCGGCCTGGCTCCTGGTTCCCCCTTGGTGGTTTATGTATGCCACCGCCGTGGCATTGTCTGACTGGATTCTCACCGGGAACCCCTTTAATCTGGAGGTCCAAGCCAGAAGGGCTAGGCGGGCAGCTCTGATTTCCAAGATATTGATGGGGAGCTGCCTCTCTGCTTTCACCCAAGTTCCCTGGCGGGAGAACCCCTCGAAGACCGCCCCCCAGCCTGCCAGGCTGGCGTCTGTGGTAACTACCTTCCAGACAACAGGGCTGAAGGATTTTCCCTTTAGAAGATTCTGAGGGTTCAACCACCAGGCCAGGCTTTGTCGGACCCTTGATGATAGCGTCAAAGGGGACTCTAAGGCATGTGCCCTCTTGCCCCAGGCTGCTAGAATGGCTGCCTGTAGGACGCGAGTGTGGATCTGAGCGTATGGTACTGCCTCGAATGTGGCCACTAGCTTGCCTAGTAATCGCATACACAGGCGAATAGTTGTTTTTTTTCTTGTTTAGAACCAACTGAACCAACCCCTTGATAGCTTCGATCTTTACAAGGGGCAGGAACACCTTTTGATGTTCTGTGTCTAACCTCATGCCGAGGTATTCCAACTGCTTTGTAGGCTGGAACGCTGACTTTCCCCGGTTCAGGACCCAGCCGAATTCTTCGAGGTACTGAACCGTGAGGTTTACTGCCTTTTGCAGGTCCGGCCGTGAGTGATCTATGATTAAAAGGTCGTCCAAGTATGCTAGGACTGTGACCCCTTGGATCCTTAAATTGGCCAGAATTGGGGCTAGGATCTTCGTGAATACCCGGGGGGCCGTGGCCAGCCCGAAGGGGAGCGCCCTGAATTGGAAGTCGCTGCCCCACCGCGAAGCGTAAAAACCTTTGATGCGACTGAAAGATTGGTACATGAAGGTAAGCATCCTTTATGTCTATGGAGGCCAGAAAATCGTCCTTCTGAAGCGCGGCGGCTGCTGACCGGATGGATTCCATCCGAAAGGAACGAACCCTTAGGTAACCGTTTAACCTCTTTAGGTCCAAGATTGGCCTGACATCGCCGTTGGGCTTTGGTATGACAAAGAGGTTGGAATAGAAACCTAGGCCTTGCTCTTGGGCTGGCACTTCTATAATTACGTCCTGGCCAAGCAGGTGATCCAAAGCTGCCAGCATTGAGGCCTTCCTCGCTGGATCCCTTGGTAGCCTTGATTCTTGAAAATGAGGCGGAGGATACCTTAGAAACTCCAGTCTGTAACCTGTGGTTACAGATGCCCGGACCCATTTGTCGGGGATCTTGGCTTCCCAAACTTCTGAGAAGAAACGAAGCCTTCCCCCACCCGCAAGAGTGGGGGCGCCCCTTCATAAGGCAGACTTAGGGGCTGTTTTTGACGGCTTGCGATACCACGGCCTCTTACCCCCAGGGGTCTGTCCCTGCGATCTACTGTTAACGTTGGATCGTGCAGGCGGCCGTCGATACTGCCTGGAATTTGAGGGCCCCGAGACAGGAAAGAGCTGCCTTTTAAATGTAGGAGCCCGGAATGTCTTTTTGACCGGTAAAAGGGTACTTTTGCCATTTGAAATAGTCTGAATATATTTATCCAGATCCTCTCCGAAGAGTCGTCCTCCATGGAAGGGAAACCCTGCCAGAAGCTTTTTGCATGGGGGCTCCGCCGCCCAGTTCTTCAACCATAAGAGCCTTCTCATGTGCACCAAACATAGTGATAAACGAGAGGCCTGCTGGATGGAATCTTTTATAGCATCTACCGCAAAACACAGAGCTCTGGGAATGTCAGAAAACTCTTCTGCTTGTTGGGTAGGCATGTCCCTTAACATTTCCTTTGTCTGGTCTTTTAATGCCTGACAAACTCCAATTGCAGCCACCGCTGGCTGCACCACTGCTCCTGCCGTAGCAAAGGATGCTTTTAAAAGTGTCTCTAATCTTTTATCAACCGGATCTTTAAACATATGTATGTTTTCCACCGGGCAAGTTAGTGATTTATTCACACATGAGATGGCTGCATCCACTACTGGGAGCCTCCACCTCTTGGAGAACTTTTCCTCCATGGGGTAAATGACCGCAAACCTTTTCGGTGGCAGAAAAATCCTGTCCGGCCGTATCCAATCCCGAAAGATCAATTCCTCCAAGAGAGGATGGACCGGAAAAACTGTGTTGTTTAACGGAGCTTTCAAAGAACCCAGAGAGGATACCGGAGGAACCTGAGGCTCTGGCAATGGTAAGCTAAATGCCGAGCGGACCATGTCCGTCAAAGACTGTACCCACAGTCTTTCTGTCTGGGAGTCTGAAAATGGTTCCTCAGAGGCAGATCCCTCAATCCCTGAACCCTCTTGGTTCAGGTCTAGTTGATCCTCCTGTGATTCCAATTCCTCCAGAGAGAGAATCTCAGCATCAGAGGATACACCTCCTGGTGATGGGGATCTAACCCGTTTCTTACCAGGAATAGCTCTAGCGATCAATGTTGCTATTCTCTCTTCTAGCCCCCTAGGGATACGGCTAGCATCTCCTCTGTGATGAACACAGGGCTGGGCTGATCTGGGCCAGCCTCCGCACCAGATCCCCCTAATGGCTCATCCAAGGCGCTTCTTAAATTAATAAGTTGCGGGGGGAAAGTATCGGCATATCAGAATCATCAGAAAGGGAACCCTTTTGTTTTTTGGTCTTTTTTGTACCCTTTGACCCCGAACCCTTGGAAGCCATAATACAAAATCGAGGGACTCCGCCCACACAACAGACTGTAGTGGGCAGGAGTACAAAAATCAGAGTTTAGGGGACAATAGACCACTAATGCCCAAAAACTGATGGGATCCCGTATGTTCTTTTTTTTTTTTTTTTTTTTAAATATGTTATATATTTTCTTTTGACAACATACAGTGACCCCAAACTAAGTTTGCCAGCCTCCAAACCTGCTGCAAATAAGGGGGATTTCTTGGCTTAACAAAAAAGTATTGGAACAAAGTCCACATGTACTACCCCTCTTCCGCCACGGGAGTCACTGTTCTGCCGCTCTGCGTCCTCTCCTCTGAAAATCAGCCTCAGACTGAGCACTGACAATGCCTGCTGTCTATAACAGCACAAAGGCGCGCCCTGTATGACGCCGCAGGCACGCCCCCCCCGCCCTCCTGTGTGAACGGCGAAAGTCGAAAAACGTCCTAAGACGTGGCGCGGCGCACGCGCGGCGCGCGTATGCCGGAAACAGGAGGAACATGGAGGAGCCGCGCTGCTGGAGATCCAGGAACGGAAACAGGCGGCAGATTCAAAACCCGGCCAGGTAGGACTCTCCAAAGGCCCCTAGGGATCCTTACTAGCCCTAGGAAGAAAACAGCAGGTTTAGCTAGCACACATATTTAGATAGGGGGACCCAGTGATGGGGGGGGGAAAAGGTGTCATCCTGTCTCTCTTTAGACATAGTGAACAAGGTTGCCCATGCAGAGCATACTTAGGCTATCCCCCCTTTTAGGTTACCCCGGAGAGCCTGCTGTCGAACCAAGTCCCGCAGGCTCCCCCTTACCTGCTCATGCTGCAGGATGTTTGTCCAGCAAACTGATCCAATCTTCTCCCATCTCCGTGGGTAGCGTAGTAGACCTTCAGGCCCTGGGTCCTATGAAGGTACCACTGTCCTGGACCTATATAGCACCTGGCAAACAGGAACTTATGGTTTTTACAAACTCCAAGTCTGGGCCCGGGTCCAGCCCTCCAAAGAGAGCATTATAGGCAAAACCCCACGGTTTGGGGCCGGGTACTGTCACTTTGGCAGGGGGACTGGCTCTTGGACAGATCCGGTTAGCCCGCCTTAATCCCAAGGATGTGGAGCAAAGCTATCCGTGACCAACACCTAAGACACTGGCGAAAAAATGAGGGACTCCCTCTAGGGGAGGGGGTTATATAGGGAGGGGACTTCCTGTTTGAGATTGCCAGTGTCCACACCTGAAGGTACTCCATATAACCCACATAGTAATGAATATGCCGCTCTGTGTCCCGTGATGTACGAGAAAGAAATATATTTATTTCCTCAGTTTAGGCCAATGCGTATTCTTCTACATATTTTTGTATAAAAAAAAACAAAAAAGCAATATAGCGTTTATCGGTGGTTTGCGCAAAATTTATAGCGTTTACAAAATAGGGGATATATTTATGATTGGCCGTGGCACTGGCAGGTGGCACTGGTTTTGCACTGACTGGCGGTGGCACTGGATGGCAAGAGTTAGCACTGGCAGGTGGCACTGGTTGGCATTTGCAGGTGGCACTTATGGCTTTAGTTGGCACTGGATGGAAGGTGGCATAATTGGCACTGGATGGTGGCACTGGCAGATGGCAGGTGGCACTGGATGGAAGGTGGCACTAATTGGCACTGGATGGTGGCACTGGTATTGGCACTGGCAGGTGGCATTGGCAGATGGCACTGGATGGAAGGTGGCACTAGTTGGCACTGGATGGTGGCACTGGCAGGTGGCACTGGATGGAAGGTGGCACTAATTGGCACTAGATGGTGGCACTGGTATTAGCACTGGCAGATGGCAGATGGCACTGGATGGAAGGTGGAACTAATTGGCACTGGATGGTGGCACTGGCAGGTGGCACTGGATGGGAGGTGGCACTAATTGGCACTGGATGTGGCACTGGCAGGTGGCATTGGCAGATGGCACTGGATGGAAGGTGGCACTGGCAGATGGCACTGGATGGAAGGTGGCACTAATTGGCACTAGATGGTGGCACTGGTATTGACACTGGCAGGTGGCAGATGGAACTGGATGGAAGGTGGAACTAATTGGCCACTGGATGGAGGCACTGGCAGGTGGCACTGGATGGAAGGTGGCACTAATTGGCACTGGATGGTGGCACTGGTATTTGCACTGGCAGGTGGCAGATGGCACTGGATGGAAGGTGGAACTAATTGGCACTGGAATGGTGGCACTGGCAGGTGGCACTGGATGGGAGGTGGCACTAATTGGCACTGGATGTGGCATGGCAGGTGGCATTGGCAGATGGCACTGGATGGAAGGTGGCACTGGCAGATGGCACTGGATGGAAGGTGGCATAATTGGCACTAGATGGTGGCACTGGTATTGGCACTGGCAGGTGGCAGATGGCACTGGATGGAAGGTGGAACTAATTGCACTGGATGGAGGCACTGGCAGGTGGCACTGGATGGAAGGTGGCACTAATTGGCACTGGATGGTGGCACTGGCAGGTGGCATTGGCAGATGGCACTGGGATGGAAGGTGGCATGGGACTGGCAGATGGCACTGGGATGGAAGGTGGCACTAATTGGCACTGGATGGTTGCACTGGTATTGGCACTGGCAGGTGGCACTGGATGGCAAGTGGCACTAAAAAAAGGTGTCAGACCCCCTCTCCCTCCAGTGTAGACACCCCGCCCCCGTAGTACAGACCCAGGAGCCGGTGGTGTGTCCACGAGCGTGGGCCCCTCCTCCTCTGTGTGTTGTAAACAGAGAGAATGGCCACCACGCTGGGTGTAACAAGATGCCGCGGCTTTGGAGCTAGGCCTAAGCCGTGCCTTTCCTGATGATGTGACCGCGGCGGCCATCAGGAAAGGCCGTGGTCTCGGCTAGCTCGGATCCGTGGCACCGCTAGCGGCCATGTAAAATATCTCCAAAACGGCCAAATATCGGCCCACCTCTCACCAATTCCCATTGTTTTCTGAAAAGGTGGAATTTTATTTTAATTTTTTTTCACTCAAGCTGTTAGCGGGCAGCACAGACAGTTCTGGTGTCAGATCTATGACCCGGGGGATCGCTGCTCCTCATCACATAGAGCTGCCCACCAGAATCCCTCTTTTCCGACACAACGTTGGGGTGAAGGACCACATTTTCTCCAAACTCCCTCACTGCCATATGGCCCAAAATATAACCCCCCCCCTCAATGTGCCCTGAAAAGCTATAAATACATGAAGGAGCACAGAGGGGTCTTCCCCCGAGGAGTGACAGAAGATACAAGGAGGCGGCCTTTCCCAGGCTTAACCACTCCCCCCCCCCCCCCCCCCCCCCCGGGCCGATTCCGGCACTTCTCTCCTTCATGTAAAAATCACAATTTTTTGCTACAAAATTACTCAGACCCCCCAAACATTTATATATTTTTAGGCAGACACCCTAGGGAATAAAATGGCGGTCATTGCAACTTTTTTTCCTCAGTGGCACACACAGGTGCTACTGATGGGCACACACAGGCATCACTAATGGGCACAGAATAGCGTCACTGATGTGCACATAATGGTGTCATGATGGGCACAGGCTGGTGTCATGATGTGCACATAATGGTGTCACTGATGGGCACAGGCTGGGTGTCACTGATGGGCATACACAGGTGTCACTAATGGGTACAGAATGGCGTCACTGATGTGCACACACTGGTGTCACTGATGGCACAGAATGGCGTCACCAGTGGGCACAGAAGGGTGTCACTGAAGGGCACAGAATGGCATTACTGATAAGCACACACTGGTGTCACTGATGGGCACAGAATGCGTCACTGATGGGCACAGACTGGCGGGCACAGAATGGCATCACCGTCACTGATGGGGCACAGGTCTTGTCACTGAAGGGCATACAAGGTGTCACTGATGGGCACAGCATGGTGTCACTGATGGGCACACACTGGTGTCACTGATGGGCATGGAATGCGTCACTGGTGGGCACAGAAGGGTGTCACTAATAGGGCACAGAATGGCATCACTGATAAGCACACACTGGTGTCAGTGTCACAGATGGCACAGAATGGCGTCACTGATGGGCAGAATGGAGTCACTGATAAGCACACACTGGTGTCACTGATGGGCACGGAATGCGTCACTGGTGGGCACAGAAGGGTGTCATGATAGGCACAGAATGGCATCACTGAAAGCACACATGGTTGTCAGTGTCACATGTGGCACAGATGTGTCCTGATAAGCACACATGGGTGTCACACTAGTTAGGCACACCTGGTGTCACTAATGGGCACAGAATGCGTCACCGGTGGGCACAGATGGCGTCACCGGTGGGCACAGAATGGGTCACCGGTGGGCACAGAAGGGTGTCACTGATGGGCACAGAATGGCGTCACTGATGGGCACAGAATGGCGTCACGGTGGGCACAGAATGGCATTACTGATGGGCACTGCCGGGGCTGCATTGTGATCAGTGCCCTGATTCCTTTACACATCTTCCCTGGTGGCACTAATGGGCACAGAATGCGTCACCAGTGGGCACAGAATGGCGTCACCGGTGGGCACAGAAGGGTGTCACTGATAAGCACACTGGTGTCACTGATGGGCACAGAATGGTGTCACTGGTGGGCACAGAATGGCGTCACTGATGGGCACAGAATGCATCACTGATGGGCACTGCGGGGCTGCATTGTGATCAGTGCCCTGATTCCTTTACACATCTTCCCTGTAAGGAGATGCCGCTCATCGGCTCTCCTCTCCTTTTCCTCTGTCAGTGTGAGACGAGGAGAGCCGATAAATGTCACTTCCTTGCTTACATGTGATTGGACACAGCTGATCACATGGGGAAAGAGCCGCGGTTGCGCGATCGCAGATAAAATGGGCACCGTCATATGACGTGGTGCCAGAAGGAGAGCCGCACCACTGCGCCGTCATTTGACAGGTTAAAGAGGTGTTAACCCCTTGCCTACCAGACCCTTCAACCCCCTTCCTGCCCAGGACAATGTTCAGCTTTCAGCGCTGTCGCACTTTGAATGACAATTGTTGCGCGGTCGTGCTGCACTGCACACATGTGACAATTTTATCATTTTCTTCACACAAATAGAGATTTTTTTGGGGGCATTTCATCGTACTGAGTTTTTTATTTGTATCTAAATAAATGAATAAAATTAAAAGCACTGATGAGGCGTCACTGGTGGGCACTGATTAGCACTGATAGGCTGCACTGATGAGGAGGCACTGGTGGGACCCAATGAGGCGGCACTGATGAGCATTGATAGTAACTGATAGGCTGCACTGGTGGGCACTGATTAGCACTGATAGGCTGCACTGATGAGGAGGCACTGGTGGGACCCAATGAGGCGGCACTGATGAGCATTGATAGTAACTGATAGGTGCACTGGTGGGCACTGATTAGCACTGATAGGCTGCACTGATGAGGAGGCACTGGTGGGACCAATGAGGCGGCATGATGAGCATTGATAGTAACTGATAGGCTGCACTGGTGGGCACTGATTAGCACTGATAGGCTGCACTGATGAGGAGGCACTGGTGGGACCAATGAGGCGGCACTGATGAGCATTGATAGTAACTGATAGGCTGCACTGGTGGGCACTGATTAGCACTGATAGGCTGCACTGATGAGGAGGCACTGGTGGGACCCGATGAGGGGCATGATGAGCATTGATAGTAACTGAAAGGCTGCACTGGTGGGCACTGATTAGCACTGATAGGCTGCACTGATCAGGAGGCACTGGTGGGCCGATGAGGTGGCACTGATGAGCACAGATGAGGCGTCACTGGTGGGCACTGATGGGCTGAGCTGACGAGGCAGTACTGATAAGGAGGCACTGCACTGTGGGCCCGATGAGGAGCACATGATGAGCATTGATAGTAACTGATAGGCTGCACTGACGAGGCAGCACTGATGAGGAGGCACTGGTGGGTCCCGATGAGGTGGCACCGATAAACACAGATGAGGCGTCACTGGTGGGCACCGATGAGCATGATAGGCTGAGCTGACGAGGCAGTGCTGATGAGGAGGCACTGGTGCGGCCACGATGAGGTGGCACTGATAGGCTGAGCTGACAAGGCACCACTGATGAGGATGGCACTGGTGGGCTGAGCTGACGAGGCAGTGCTGATAAGGAGGCACTGCACTGTGGGCCCTGATGAGGTGACACTGATGAGCATTGATAGTAACTGATAGGCTGCACTGACGAGGCAGCACTGATGGGCTCCATTGAGGTGACACTGATGAGCATTGATAGTAAACTGTTAGGCTGCACTGACGAGGCAGCACTGATGAGGAGGCACTGGTGGGCCCCAATGAGGTGGCACTGAAGAGCACTGATAGGCTGACCTGACAAGGCAGCACTGATGGGCCACGATGAGATGGCACTGGTGGGCACTGATAGGCGTCATGGTTATCACAGATTGCTAGCACCGGTGGGCACTGATGAGCACTGATAGGCTGAGCTGATGAGGCAGTGCTGATGAGGAGGCAATGTGGGCCCCGATGAGGCAGCACTGATGAGCATTGATAGTAACTGATAGGCTGCACTAACGAGGCAGCACTGATGAGGAGGCACTGGTGGGACCCGATGAGGCTCGGCACTGATGAGCATTGATAGTAACTGATAGGCTGCACTGACGAGGCAGCACTGATGAGGAGGCACTGGTGGGACCCAATGAGGTGGCACTGATGAGCACTGATAGGCTGAGCTGACGAGGCTGACTGACGAGGAAGCACTGATAGGCGTCACTGGTTACCACAGATTGCTTAGCACCGGTGGGAACTGTTGGGACTGCCCTGAAATCAGTGTCTCTTTTAGAGAAGCCAGATATCGGCTCTCTTCTCTGATCCTCACGTGTCAGTATGAGGAAGTGGAGTGCTGAGTGATAGCCTTCTGTTTACATCGTGTCCCGTGTGCTAGGGACCAACAAGTAATCACGAGGTAACTGAGCATTCTGACTAGTCAATTGTGATCAGCAG